>JACJUM010003224.1:0-11816 GCA_020976665.1 Heortia vitessoides | reverse complement strand
AAAAAATTGAATTTTTAAGAAATAAGGATTTAAATTTAATCCTGTAAATAAAGGATATCAATGAATAAATCCTCCTATAATAGCAAAAACTGCCCCTATTGATAAAACATAATGAAAATGGGCTACAACATAATATGTATCATGTAAAGCGACATCAATAGATGAATTAGCTAATACTACTCCAGTTAAGCCCCCTACAGTAAATAAAAAAACAAATCCTAATCTTCATAAAATTGAAGGTCTATAATTAATTTGTGTTCCGTGAAGAGTTGCTAATCAACTAAAAATTTTAATTCCTGTTGGTACAGCAATAATTATAGTTGCAGAAGTAAAATAAGCTCGGGTATCAATATCTATCCCAACAGTAAATATGTGGTGAGCTCAAACAACAAATCCTAATAACCCAATTGCTATTATAGCATAAATTATCCCTAGAGATCCAAAAGTTTCTTTTTTTCCTCTTTCTTGAGAAATAATATGTGAAATTATACCAAATCCAGGTAAAATTAAAATATAAACTTCAGGATGACCAAAAAATCAAAATAGATGTTGATAAAGAATTGGGTCTCCTCCTCCTGCAGGGTCAAAAAAAGAAGTATTTAGATTTCGGTCAGTTAATAATATAGTAATAGCTCCAGCTAATACTGGTAATGAAAGAAGTAATAATAAAGCTGTAATACCTACAGCTCAAACAAATAAAGGTATTTGATCAAAAGATAAGCCATTAATTCGTATATTAATAATAGTAGTAATAAAATTAATAGCTCCTAAAATAGAAGAAATTCCAGCTAAATGTAAGGAAAAAATTGCTAAATCTACTGATCTTCCCCCATGGGCAATATTAGATGAAAGAGGGGGGTATACAGTTCATCCAGTTCCTGCTCCATTTTCTACAATTCTTCTGGAAATTAATAAAGTTAATGAGGGGGGGAGAAGTCAAAAACTTATATTATTTATTCGTGGGAAAGCTATATCTGGGGCCCCTAATATTAAAGGTACTAATCAATTTCCAAATCCTCCAATTATGATAGGTATAACTATAAAAAAAATTATAATAAAAGCGTGAGCTGTAACAATAGTATTATAAATTTGATCATCTCCAATTAATGATCCAGGATTACCTAATTCAGCTCGAATTAATAAACTTAAAGAAGTTCCTACTATTCCTGCTCAAATTCCGAAAATAAAGTAAAGTGTTCCAATATCTTTATGATTTGTTGAATAAAGTCATTTTCGCTAATTTATTATAATAAAATGGCTGAGGTTATAAGCGATAAATTGTAAATTTATTAACAAGAAATATTCTTTTTTATTAAGCTTTATATTCAAATAAATGATATAAAATTGCAAATTTTATGGTATAATAAAAATTATTAAGGCTTAAAGAAATTTTCTTTATAAATAATTTTGAAGATTATTAGTTTATTTAACTTAAAACCTTGAATAATTATTTATAAATAAAAAAAAGTTCTTAAAATTATTCCTGTTATAGAAATAAATGAAAATAAATTTAAATTAAAAATTATTTTATTTTTAAAATTTATTTTAATTCATTTTAATTTAAGATAATTAAATATAAAAGAAGAATAAATAATACGAATATAAAAAAATAATATAATTAATCTTGATATAATAAGAATAAAAATCAAAATATAAAAATTATTTAATATAAGAAAATTAATAATAATTCATTTAGGGAAAAACCCAATGAATGGGGGTAATCCCCCTAAAGATAAAAAATTAATTATAAATCTTAATTTAATTATATAATTAATATTTAAAAAAAATAATTGATTAATAAAAAATAAATTTATTATATAAAAAAAAAAACATATAATTCTAATTAAAAATGAATATATAATAAAATAAAAAATTCATAAATTTTCTCTAATTATTATAGCAGATAATATTCATCCTAAATTATTAATTGATGAAAATGTTATAATTTTTCGTAAAGAAGTTTGATTTAATCCTCCAATTGATCCAATAATAGCATTTATAATGATAATAATAATTAAAAAATTTTTATTAAAATAATATGACAATAAAATAATGGGGGTAATTTTTTGTCAAGTTATTAAAATAAAATTGTTTATTCAAGATAAACCTTCAACAATATTAGGAAATCAAAAATGAAATGGGGCAGATCCTATTTTTATTAAAAGGGATGAATTAATTATGATTGAAATAAGATTATTTATTTCAAAATTTTTAAAAATAAATAATTTTAATAAAATACAAAATAAAAAATTAATTGAAGCAATAGATTGAGTAAGAAAATATTTTAAAGAAGCTTCAGAAGTTATTAAGTTTTTTGAATTAGAAATTAAAGGGATAAATCTCAATAAATTAATTTCTAATCCAATTCAACAACCAAATCAAGAATTAGAAGAAATTGAAATTATTGTACTAAAAAATAAAATAAAATAAAAAAATATTTTATTAGAATTATAAGTTATGAAGATATATAATAAAATAAAAAATTATTTAAAAATATTTAAAATATTTATTAAT
Organism: Heortia vitessoides; assembly: GCA_020976665.1. Taxonomy (NCBI): domain Eukaryota; kingdom Metazoa; phylum Arthropoda; class Insecta; order Lepidoptera; family Crambidae; genus Heortia; species Heortia vitessoides. The sequence goes on along the minus strand of JACJUM010003224.1, from coordinate 9,302 downwards.
GTTATTATAAATATATTTTAGTGTAAGATGCACTATAGATTTTGATTCTGTAAGGTTTAGTTTAATTCTAAAAAATATAATAAAGGTAGAAATCTACTTAATTTATCCTATCAGAATAATCCTTTAATCAGGCACTTTATTTTTAAAAAAAAGGACTATCCTTTATATTTGGGGTATGAGCCCAAAAGCTTATTTTAGCTTATTTTTAATTTTTTATTTTAAAGAAAAAATATTTAAAATGGTTTATATATATATATATATATATATGTATTATAAAAATTAATATTAATTAAATAATTTATTTTATTAATATTATATATATATATATATAAATTATTTAATTTATATTAAATAAAAAAATTTATTTTTATTTAAATGAATATATATATATATATATAATTATTAATTTTTAATAATAATATTAATTAAAAGAAAAAAAATAGATTATTAAATATTTAATAATTTATATTAAATATTTATAATATATATATTTATGTATATTAAATATTTAAATATAAAAAAAAAAAAAAAAAAAACTATGCTAAAATTTATATATTTAAATAAATTTTTTATGGTTTAAATAATTTATTTTAAATTTATTTTACATATAAATTTTAGTGTTAATTAATAATTATTTTAATAATAATTATTGAGTTAAGTAGTAATTAATATTAAAAATTTAAGAAATTAAGATTTAGTAATATTAAAATTAATAACAAATTTTGTGCCAGCAGTTGCGGTTATACAAAAGTTAAATTAAATTAAATTAGTAAATTAATAAATAAAATTAAAATTTAATTAAATATTAAATTATTAAGTGAAATTTTAATTTAATTAAAATAAAATAAAAAAATTATGATTTAATAAATTTTATTTATAAACTAGGATTAGATACCCTATTATTAAAAATTTAAATAAAAATACTAAAATAGTAGATAATTATTTATTGAAACTTAAATAATTTGGCGGTATTTTAGTTCATTTAGAGGAATCTGTTTAATAATTGATATTCCACGAATAAATTTACTTAATTTTTTATTTTGTATATCGTTGTTAAAAAAATATTTTTTAATAAAAATAATATTTAAAAATTAATATAAAAAATTAAATCAGATCAAGATGCAGATTATAATTAAGAATATAATGGATTACAATAAATTTATTTATTTATGAATATTAATTTGTAATAATTAATTAAAAGTGGATTTAAATGTAATTTTATTTAATTTAATAAAATGATTTAAAATTAAAGTATGTACATATTGCCCGTCGCTTTCATTCATAAATTGAAATAAGTCGTAACAAAGTAGAGGTACTGGAAAGTGTTTCTAGAAATACAAATTAGAGCTTGATAAAGTATTTCATTTACATTGAAATGATATTGAACTATTCAATTAATTTGAGGGGGATAATTAATAATTTATAAATAATAAAAATAATTTTAATAATTAAATGGGGGTTTAAGTATTAATAAAGAAATAATTATATAATTTATAGTTAATAAGTATTGTAAAAGAAATTTGAAATAAATGAAAATTAATCAATTAATAAGTAAATTTAATTTATTGTATCTTGTGTATCAGAGTTTATTAAAAAAATTATTTAAATAAATATTTCTCGAATTAAAAAGAGTTAATTAATTAATAAAGTTATTGTTTCATAAATATTTTAAATAATTAATTAGAAATGAAATGTTAATCGTTTTTTAATATATCTAGTTTTTCTAGAAAAAAATTTAATTTTATATAAATTTAATAAAATATTTAATTAATTAATTATTTTAAAATAAAATTTAATAGTTTAAGGGATAATCTTTAAATTAAATATTTATAAATATTAATAAAATAAATGAAATTTTTAAAATTTATATTGTTTAAAAATTATAATTTATTATAAATAATTTCATTTAAAAATAAAATTTTATAATAATTTAAATTTTTATAGAAAAATATTTTTTATTAATATCTAAATAGTTATAATGATAAAATTAGTATAAAAAATAATTAAATTATGAATAAAATAAAAAAAATAATTAAAAGGAATTCGGCAAAAATTTATATTCACTTGTTTATCAAAAACATGTCTTTTTGAAAATAATTTAAAGTCTAATCTGCCCACTGATTTAAAATTAAAGGGCTGCAGTATTTTGACTGTACAAAGGTAGCATAATCATTAGTCTCTTAATTGGTGACTTGTATGAAAGATTGGATGAAATATAAACTGTCTCTTAATTATATTTATTGAAATTAATTTTTTAGTTAAAAAGCTAAAATAAAATTAAAAGACGAGAAGACCCTATAGAGTTTTATAAATAAATTTATTAATATTATATTTAAAATTTTTAATTGAAATAAATTTATTTATTTTATTGGGGTGATAAAAAAATAAAAAAAACTTTTTTTAAAAAAAATCATTAATAAGTGAATAAATGATCCAAAATAATTTTGATTAAAAGAAAAAATTACCTTAGGGATAACAGCGTAATTTTTTTTTTTAGTTCAAATAAAAAAAAGAGTTTGCGACCTCGATGTTGGATTAAGGTAAAATTTAGACGCAAAAGTTTAAAATTTTGATCTGTTCGATCATTAAAATCTTACATGATCTGAGTTCAAACCGGTGTGAGCCAGGTTGGTTTCTATCTTTAATAAGCTATAATATTTTAGTACGAAAGGATTAAATATTAAAATTAAATTTATATTTTGGAATTTTAATAAAAATATTTATAAATAAATTAAACTATTTTGGCAGAAAAATGTGATGATTTTAGAATTCATTAATATATAATTTTATTATATAGATAGTAAATGTATATAATAGATTTAATTTTATTTTTTTTAGGTATATTAATTTTAGTTTTAGGAGTTTTAATTGGTGTTGCATTTTTAACTTTATTAGAGCGAAAAATTCTAGGCTATATTCAAATTCGAAAAGGTCCTAATAAAGTTGGATTTATAGGAGTTTTACAACCATTTTCTGATGCTATTAAATTATTTACTAAAGAACAAATTTATCCAAATTATTCAAATTATTTGTCTTATTATTTTTCTCCAGTAGTTAGATTTATATTATCTTTAATAATTTGAATACTAATTCCTTATTATTTTAATATAATTTCATTTAATTTAGGAATTTTATTTTTTTTATGTTGTACAAGATTAGGGGTTTACACAGTAATGATTGCTGGTTGATCTTCTAATTCAAATTATGCTTTATTAGGGGGATTACGTGCAGTAGCTCAAACTATTTCTTATGAAGTTAGTTTAGCTTTATTATTAATATCTAGAGTTATTATAATTATAAGTTTTAATATAATAAATTATATTTTATACCAAAATTTAATTTGATTTATTTTTTTAATGTTACCTTTAAGATTATGTTGGTTTTCATCTAGATTAGCTGAAACAAATCGAACACCATTTGATTTTGCTGAAGGTGAAAGAGAATTGGTTTCAGGGTTTAATATTGAATACAGAAGAGGGGGATTTGCTTTAATTTTTTTAGCCGAATATTCAAGAATTTTATTTATAAGATTATTATTTGTTTTAATTTATTTAGGGGGTTATAATTTAACTTTTTTTTTTTATTTAAAATTAAGATTAATTAGATTTTTATTTATTTGAGTTCGTGGAACATTGCCACGTTATCGTTATGATAAATTAATATATTTAGCTTGAAAAATTTATTTACCTATTTCTTTAAATTTTTTATTATTTTATTTAGGATTTAAAATTATTTTAATATAATAAATATTTTTAGTATAAATTAATAGAATAAAAAATTCTTTCTTAAGTTTTCAAAACAAATGCTTAACAAGCTCATTAATTAAATTATTTAATATAAAAAATTACATTATCTCAATAATTTCTTAATAAAGGATTAATAATATAATAAGAAAAATATAAAATAGTTAAAATTTGTCCTGTAATAATATATGGATTTTCTACTGGTCGTGCTCCAATTCATGTTAGTAAAATAATTGTTGTAACTATAATTCAAAATAAAATTTGATTTAAAGGATAAAATTGAATTCCTTGTATTTTTTTTTTAAATGTTATTGGTAAAATAATTAAAATTAAAATTGATAAAACTAAAGCAATTACTCCCCCTAATTTATTAGGGATTGAGCGTAAAATTGCATATGCAAATAAAAAATATCATTCAGGTTGAATATGGACAGGTGTTACTAATGGGTTAGCTGGAATAAAATTATCTGGATCTCCCAATAAATACGGATTTGTTAATGTTAATAAAATTAAAATGAATAGAATTAAAATAAATCCAATTATGTCTTTAAAAGTAAAAAATGGGTGAAAGGGGATTTTATCTAAATTTCTGTTAATTCCTAATGGATTATTTGAACCTGTTTGGTGAAGGAATAGTAAATGAATTATAGTTATTATTAAAATAATAAAAGGTAAAATAAAATGGAATGTATAAAATCGAGTTAATGTGGCATTATCAATGGCAAATCCTCCCCAAATTCATGTTACTAGAGTGTTTCCTAAATAAGGAATTGCTGATAAAAGATTAGTAATTACTGTTGCCCCTCAAAATGATATTTGTCCTCATGGTAAAACATATCCTATAAAAGCTGTTGCTATTAGTAAAAATAAAATAATAACTCCTACTATTCATGTTATTTTAAAATTAAATGATTCATAATAAATTCCTCGGCCAATATGAATATAAATGCAAATAAAAAAAAATGAAGCTCCATTAGCATGTAGAGTTCGAATTAATCATCCATAATTTACATTTCGGCAAATATAATTAACTCTATAAAATGCTAATTCAATATTAGCGGTATAATATATAGTTAAAAATAATCCTGTAATAATTTGGATAATTAAACATATTGCTAAAAGTGACCCAAAATTTCATAATGAGGAAATATTTGAGGGAGATGGTAAGTCAATTAATGATCCGTTAATGATTTTTAAGATTGGGTGTGTTTTTCGGAAAGGTTTAAAGTTGTTTATCATTAGTAATTTATAACATATAATAATTTAATTAATAGAAGATCGAATAGGCCCATAAAAAATATTAGTAATTTTTACTACTGCAATAAGAGTAATAAATAAATAAATTACTATTATTATTATTATTAAAAATGTTTGATTATTATATAATTTTGATAAATTAATTTTATTTTCGTTATTAAAAAATAAATAAATATTAAATAAATTATTTATATCAGTATTATTATTTCTTATATTTATTCATTTTAAATTAAACATAAATAGAATTGAAATTATTAAACTAAATAGAATTATATAAAATAAAATTATTTTAAATAAAAAAGATGAGTTAAATATTTCATTTGAGGCAATTCTAGATACATAAATAAATAATACTAATAATCCCCCTAAAAATGTTAAAAATAAAATATAAGAAAATCAATAGGTTTTAATTAATATTCCTGAAATTAAACAAATGAAAAATGTTTGAATTAAAATTATTAACCCTATAGATAAAGGATGATTTAAAAATATTATTAAAAATGATATTATAATGATTAATAAAGATAAAAATATTTTTGTTATATCAAAGAATAGTTTATAAAAATAATAATTTTGGAGATTATAGATAAAGTTTTTTCTTTTTCTTTGAAGTTTTTAATAAGATAAATATATTTTTGGTTTACAAGACCAATGTTTTAATTTTAAACTATAAAAACTAATGATAATTATTTTAAATATGTTAATTGTAATAATAATTATATTTATTATAGGGAATGTAATTTTTATTTCTAATCATAAACACTTATTAATTGTTTTATTAAGTTTAGAATTTATTGTTTTAAGAATTTTTTTTTTTATTTTAATTATATTTATTTTTTTAGAAAATGATATATATATATTAATATTATTTTTAGTTTTTTCTGTGTGTGAAGGTGCTTTAGGTTTATCTATTTTAGTTTCTATAATTCGTACTCATGGTAATGATTATTTTCAAAGCTTTAGATTATTATAAATATGATAAAATTTTTAATAATAATAATTTTTATAATTCCTTTATGTTTTATACAAAATATATTTTGATTGGTTCAAATAATATTATTTTTTTTAATATTTTTATTTATAAATTTAATAATTAGAATCGAATTTTATTCTAATTTAAGATATATGTATTCTTGTGATATTTTATCTTATGGATTAATTTTATTAAGAATTTGAATTTGCATTTTAATAATTATATCTAGAGAAAATTTATTAAAAATAAATTTTTATGCAAATTTTTTTTTATTTAATTTAATTTTTTTAATAATTATATTATTTATAACTTTTAGAGTGATAAATTTATTTATATTTTATTTATTTTTTGAGGGAAGATTAATTCCCACATTAATATTAATTATTGGTTGGGGCTATCAACCTGAACGAATTCAAGCAGGGATATATTTATTATTTTATACATTATTTGCTTCTTTACCTTTATTATTGGGGATTTTTTATATTTTTAATGAATATAATTATATTATAATTTATTTTTTAAAATTTTTTAATTGTAATAATTATTATTTATTATATTTTTCTATAATTATAGCTTTTTTAGTAAAAATACCTATATATTTTGTTCATTTATGATTACCAAAAGCTCATGTTGAAGCCCCAGTTTCAGGTTCCATGATTTTAGCTGGAATTATATTAAAATTAGGTGGATATGGTCTATTACGTGTTATAATTATGTTACAAATAATTGGCTTAAAATTAAATTTAATTTGAGTTACTATTAGATTAATTGGGGGGTTTTATATTAGCTTAAAATGTTTTTGTCAGGTAGACATAAAGTTATTAATTGCTTATTCATCAGTTGCCCATATAAGTATTGTAATTGCTGGGATTATAACTATAAATTATTGAGGTTATATTGGTTCTTATATTTTAATAATTGGTCATGGATTATGCTCATCTGGTATATTTTGTTTAGTTAATATTAATTATGAGCGTTTACATAGACGAAGACTTTATATTAATAAAGGAATAATAAATTTTATACCTTCTATAAGATTGTGGTGATTTTTATTAATATCTTCTAATATAGCAGCCCCACCCTCTTTAAATTTGATAGGGGAAATTAGATTAATTAATAGATTAATAAGTTGATCATGAATTTCAATATTAATATTAATATTAATTTCTTTTTTCAGAGCTGGTTATAGATTATACTTATATTCTTATTCACAACATGGTAAATATTATATAGGAATATATAGATTTTATGCTGGGGTATCTCGTGAATATTTATTATTAATATTACATTGATTACCTTTAAATATTATATTTATAAAAATTGATTATGTTATAATTTGATTCTAATAATAATTTATAATTTTAATTACTTAAATAATTTAATAAAAATATTGATTTGTGGTGTCAAAAATATGATAAATTTCATTTTAAGTTATTCAAAAATATTCAATTTGTTTTATTAGATTTTTTTTTTTATTTTTTTTTAGATTAATAAATTTTTTTATATTAATTTATTTTGTTATAAATAATTTAGTTATTTTTCTAGAGTGAGAATTAATTTCTTTTAGTTCTATAAGAATTGTTATAAGAATTTTATTGGATTGAATATCATTGTTATTTATTATATTTGTTTCATTAATTTCTTCAGTAGTTATTTTTTATAGAAAGAGTTATATATCTTCTGATTTAAATTTAAATCGTTTTATTATTTTAGTTTTATTATTTGTTTTTTCTATAATTTTATTAATTATTAGCCCTAATATTATTAGAATTTTATTAGGTTGAGATGGATTAGGTTTAGTTTCTTATTGTTTAGTAATTTATTATCAAAATGTAAAGTCTTATAATGCTGGGATATTAACTGCTCTATCTAATCGGATTGGGGATGTTTTTATTTTAATAGTAATTTCTTGAATAATAAATTACGGAAGATGAAATTATTTATTTTATTTAAATTTTATAAAAAATGATTTTTCTATATTTATGATTAGATTAATAATTATTATTGCTGCGATAACTAAAAGAGCTCAGATTCCTTTTAGTTCTTGATTACCTGCAGCTATAGCAGCCCCAACTCCTGTTTCAGCTTTAGTACATTCTTCTACTTTAGTTACTGCGGGGGTTTATTTATTAATTCGATTTAATATTTTATTAGAAAATATATTTATATTGAAAATTTTATTATTATTATCGGGTTTAACTATATTTATGTCAGGAATTTCTGCTAATTATGAATTTGATTTAAAAAAAATTATTGCTTTATCAACTTTAAGACAATTAGGTTTAATAATAAGAATTTTAAGAATAGGTTTGCCTGATTTAGCTTTTTTTCATTTATTAACTCATGCAATGTTTAAAGCTTTATTATTTATATGTGCGGGAGTTATTATTCATATAATAAATAATATTCAAGATATTCGTTTTATGGGGGGGATTAGAAATTATGTCCCTATGACTTCATTATGTATAAATGTTTCAAATATAGCTTTATGTGGGATTCCATTTTTAGCGGGTTTTTATTCAAAGGATTTAATTTTAGAAATAGTTTCAATAAGAAATTTAAATTTTTATATTTTTTTTTTATATTATGTATCAACCGGGTTAACTATATTTTACAGATTTCGTTTAATAATATATTTAATAATTAATGATTTTAATTTATTATCAATTTATAATTTATATGATGAAGATTATATTATATTAAAAAGAATAATAATATTATTATTTATAAGAATTATCAGAGGTAGATTTTTAATATGAATGATTTTTCCTTACCCATATATAATTTATTTATCATTTAATATAAAAATAATAGTAATTTATGTTAGATTAATTGGAGGGCTAATAGGATATCTAATTAGAAATATAAATTTTAATTCTGTAAATAAATTTATAACTCTTTATCAGATAAGAAATTTTTTATCTTTAATATGATTTATACCCAATTTATCTACTTATGGTTTAAATTATTATTTTTTAAGTATGGGTCAATTAATATATAAAAATATTGATATAGGTTGAAGAGAATATTACAGAGGTCAAGGGATATTTATAATTTTAAAAAAATATTCTATTTTTTATAATTTATTTCATAATAATAATTTAAAAATTTATTTATATAGTTTTATATTATGAATAATAATTATATTATTTTTATTATTATTAAATTATTTAAATAGCTTATATATTAAGAGTATAATATTGAAGATATTAGGGAGATTAGTTAATCTTTAAATATTAATTTAAATTTATTTATGAAAATAAAATATTTTATTTTTACAATGAAAATGTAATGTTTTTATAAACTACATAAATATAATATAATATAAT
>JACJUM010003223.1:12936482-12999802 GCA_020976665.1 Heortia vitessoides | reverse complement strand
GGCGCAGCAGCAGGCGGTACCGCAGCGCGCGCGCCGGCTCCCAGCGCCAGGCGCCCTCCAGCAGGCGCGCGGGGCCCGCGCCCCCCCAGCGCTCGGCGGCCCACGCGCGTGCCGTCTTCAGCACCAACTGCGACACACGCGAGTGGGCGGTTAGCGACGCAGACCGGGGGCCGCCCGGGGTCGGCCGGGGCCCGGTCGGGGAAAGTCGGTTCGCCCGCACCTCGACGGCCTCCTTGGTGGCGCCGGCGAGTGGCGCCAGCGCCCGATGGTCGTCCGGCATGAACGCGTGCGACTCGTTGAACAGCGTCCAGCGCAGATGATCGAACCTGCGACACACCGCAACCATCGTGAGACGCTCCCGTCGGTTGAATACACTCGCACGTATCTTTACCGAGATGGAACTAAAGTGTCGAAAAGCGCTATTGAATCGTCTAACATATACTGATTCAACTTTAATTTTGGCTCACTTCGGATTGGTTCAAAATCAAAATTAAAGTCGATCTTATGGGGTTATGAGAACAATAAAGAAACCAATGGTAATAGTAATACTATACGGGGGCGGGTGTTAAAACTAGTACGGCGGGTTCGTTCCGCGAGACAGCGGAAGTTAATTCGCTAGCAAAACTGGCTGTGGTACCTAATTATATCGTCGATACCTAGTGGTCTTAATTTTTTTTTATTAGTCCAGCTCGATAAACGAGCATACAGTACCTACGCATAAGCGTCACTGCAACCTATAGACGCACGTAATATCACAAGGATATCACTACCGCGTTGCCAACCGACTTGATAATATTGTCACATTACTCAGTAATTTCACTGCCCGTCACAATTTTGAAATCAGAATACAGCAAAATGTTTATAAGGGCGGTCACATAAATTCGGAATTCCGTTTCGGAATTTCAAATTTGAAATACTGTTTCGGGATTCCTTTAATATATCACACATATACGTTTATTTCCGTTCGGAATAACAAGGCTCAGTAGAGCGACGCTCGAACTTGAGTTTAGACATTTGGCATTATGGACGACGATTTTTTTAATGCGATAGCCGTTATTTATTTTCGTACATAATTACGAATGCATAGGCCATCATACTGAATTCCGAATCAGATTAAATTTCGAACGGAAAACAACTGTAGTATGCGGTTGATTCATAGATGTGTATGGATTTAATGCGTTCGATATTACGAATCCAAAACGAAAAATTCCGTAACGGAATTTCGAATATATGTGACAGCCCTAATTGTGTGAAAACGCGAGAAGCGTTCGGGCGGGGAACGGCGCGGGCACCTGTTGTCGGGCGGCGGCGGCTGCAGGCCGGGGTCGGCGCGCAGGCCGGCGGGCCAGCTGGCGTTGCGGAACCCGCGCGGGTGGCGCGCCAGCGCGGCCGCCATGCCGGCGCGCAGCCGCTCCACCGCCGCCGCGTCGCGCTCCAAGTGCAGCTGCCGAACAGTTTTACACACTGTTTAACTTATGGAGCGTTCCATTTAAAGCGTGAAGTGCAAGAGTGAGCGATGCGGCCGCGCGGGCAGCCGCTATACAATAATACATTTACATATTTGCAACCATTCCAGCAGTATTTTCTTATGAAGTTGTCACGTTAAATTATCGTCAGTAAATTGACTTTACAGACAACCGATTTATTTTACATTGGTTTATTAAATTACTTTTCAATAATTTATTTCATATATGATAGGTAGATATATATTTATTTATATATCAGTACTTAATATTATGTAGTTTAATATTATATCGAGTATTTATGGCCATGTGGTACCGACAGATGGATGAATATCCATCCGAAGCGGTGTAGCACCAATGCAAAGGGCCAGGAAGCTGCACTCTGAGATTGCCACCACGTTAAGCCCAGCGTGGCAATTATGGGTAAATTCTCCCTTCTTTTTGGGGAAGCCTATATCCAGCAGTAGACATTTTGAGGCTGCTATCATGATAATGATTTGTAAAATTATGCCACCATCTCTTTTACGCAATGGCCAGTTCCCTCTCTCCATCTCGCACGCACGCAAAGCGCGCGCTTTTAGACATTTTCCCGCGTATAACGCAACCTGCAACCGTAGTGTGACCATTTCATTGACATCTCCGCCATATTGTGGAATATAAATAGTTTCCATTTTATAATAGAAATATATCGTTTCTTTGGTATAATGATTTTTTTAAAGTAATAACATATGTTAAAAATCGTATTGTTAAGTATTATATATTTTTACTGATTACTTTGGTTTTAATTTGTATCGATTTTATTTTACCACTTTGGGGCACAGTATGGTTGACGAAGGGTATCCCAGATTGGTTTGTTTTTATGAGCTGAGCAGATATTGCTTTTGTAATATGTCAACTCTCAGAAGTATAATTAAAAATAATTTAAGGAAAATACTTCTTCGTGTTTTATAATGTAATTTAAGTGTAATGTTTTAAGTTTTTGAAGAAAGCTATATAAATATTGTTCTTACCATTATCTGGTAAGATTTTTTTTTGTTTAACTCTCAATTTTCATGTTAGTATTCTAAAGCATAAAGAAGTCAATTGCTGTGCCAATTCATAGGAAAGTTTTACATATCAATTTGGTATAGCATATGTACTACGCGATCTTTCACTTATCCTACAACAGGTTTTATTTTATTTTTTACGCCATTATTGTAATAAGGGCTTTTGGATCTACTACAGGTCCTCCCGTGGAAGATCAACAACATCAACTTTAATAACACCAGACCAATGTTACCAGTGTCAATTTTAACTATAAAGGAACTTTAACTTTCACATATTAACTGTATCTTGTATTCTGTCTTTTTTAATGTGTCATTTTTGTGTTCTAGCTTTTTATTAATATGAGTGAATGTTTTTCTTTTTTTGTTTTTGTTTATGTATTTATTCCGTTTACGCAGCCACTGTCAGTAGCCGGGACAGGGGAACTCGCGGAGCGCGGGCCCGCCGCCGGTCGACGCGCCGCTCACCCGAGACACGTAGGCGTGCAGCTGGTACAGCCGGCGCGGCTCGGCCACGGGGTGCGCCGCCACGGCGCCGGCCAGCGCCGGCGACGGCGCGGCCGAGCCGTCTAGCCGGAGCGACGCGTACTGTTCGCCCTGGAAATTAACATTAAAGGGTACGTATTTAAAAGAACGCGATTGCAGACTATGTTATTACAAAAATATCGACGATCGCCGTAACTGTTGTGTGGAACGAGATGTGCGGAGACGTTTCTTCGGTTGCTCTGCCCGTCCGTGGTCATTCGAGTAGATCGGAGAGTATGAAGAGTAAAGAGAGACTCGAGGCCGTGACGACGCAGTGGGTGGCTGGAGGTGGGGGTAGAGTGGCGCACCTGCAGCGTGTCGGTGCAGTGCTGGTGCGCGGCGTGTAGCACGCAGCGGCCGATGTTCTCGTGGTGGCGCGGCGAATACGAGTTGCGCACGCACCAGTCCAGCTCGTTGTGAACCGCTCGCAGTACTGAGTTCGATAGCAGAATACCTCCTTCTATTTTATAAAAATAACAAATATTTGTAATCCATACCTTTGCATTATTCTATTGAAGAATAAGGTACTTTATATATATAGTAATAGAAGCGCCCCGCTGTTTTACCCGCGTTAACTTGTAGAACCCTTGTGTTACCCCCTTGTGTTTTTACCCCCTTAGGGTATGAACAAAAAAAAATATTTTATACATGTTTCATGACTTTTATTAAAGACTCTTTATACTGAATTTTACTCAAAATTTTTAAAACAACAAAGTTTCATACTAACTTAGCACCCCCTTAGGGAGTAAATTTCCAAAATATTTTTTTTGCACCCCTACGTTCTAAAAGGAATCCCCGTGCAAAATTAACCTTTCAGTTTAGGCCCTGCGTTAATATGTTATATAGATTGATACCAAATAAAATGAACAATTTTCTTTCCACAATAGTATTTTCTTATGGATCCAAATGTTGATAAACCCCCAGGGTTTATGTTTAAAGTAACAACAGTCAGTGAGTGACAATGAAATAAGAGCATGTCGGTTTGGCCAACATACCTAAAGAACAGTAATGGCTGTCGTCCTCCGCTATTGTCCCCATGTAAACATCCTGGCTGACACTCAGTTTAGATACTAGTTCCTTTAATCGGCGTGCATTTACAAATGACGAGTCCGATATAAGGAAGAAGAAGTCATACTCTTCAAGGTAGTTATCAGCGAGGTACTTGAGAGCATGGAATGGTTTGAGCATTTCTCGAGTGTCAGTAAAACCGACTACATTGGCACGGCCTTTTGCCGCTTGAGGAGCGGAAGCTGCTATGAATACTCTGAAGGCTGGGTGCAGGCTTGCTGCAGTTTGGTTAAGAGCTGCGACACGGGTATCCAGAGCTTCTTCTGAACTTAATACACCTGCCAGTAAAGAACCTGAAATTAAATTAAGCATTAGTAGAGTGAAGTTTAAATCTTCTCCAGAAATGTCGAAAATAATGACAGATTGAATGTGCAAAATTAACAACAATAAACACCAAGGGATAAATTTAAAGTCAATAGTAAACTCTCAAGAAACCACACATACACTCAATAGTGTAGTAACTGAGATTAAGAATAATAAAAAAAGAACAGCCTACATAAAATTATTATTAATTTTTAAAAACCTGCCAATCTAATATATAAAGTTCTCGTCAGTGTTAGTTACTATACCCCTCCATAATGGCTAGGCCGATTCTTATGAATTTTTATATGTATATTCTGTAGGTTTGAGATCGACTTCTATCTATTTTTCATACCCCTAAGAGATAAGGGATGTCCAACCCTAACATTTTCTAATTTATTGGACAAAATGGTTTTTCTTATTTTTTTATAATGTGAAAATAAAAAATACTTACCACCCTAAATTTTCACCCTTACATCACCAACCCCTATTTTTTAATACTTGTTTTAGTACTATAATAATTTTATATCGTTTATATGGCAGAACAACATTTGGTGGGACTGCTAGTTTACTTATAAATTTGCTTCACTAACAAGAAGCTCCGGGGAAGATATAATATTTTGATATTTAAAGTCAAATGTGTTTTTACCTTAGGCATTTTCAAATCATCCAAAGTATTAACAAAATCTATGCATATAGATTTGCCTATAACCAATGCTCCGATAACCTTATGGTGTTAAAAGAGGCATTTAAACAAAAAAGTTGATTGATTGTCCTTTTTAATACTAGTCTGCCAGCATCAGCTAGGTCTTGACAACTAAATTTATTTAATAATTTAAAGATTAGAATCCACAAAGCCTGCATTTCCTAGGTTTGTTTATTAAATATTTTTATTGCCATATAGTAGGGACTTGTATTTAGTATTTTTATTCTTGATGGAACAATAGTGCAAGATTTTATAATATTATCCCAAGTAGAATTACAAATATTAACCCAGCTCAGCAATTATGGGCAAAATTCCCCCTGTCTTGGGGAGGCCTATGTTCAGCAGTGGCCTTGCAATGGCTCATATGATGATAAAAGGTAAAACTTATTGCAAAGGCTTGTTACTGCTTGAAAAAATGATATAAATATGACAAAACTGCTTAGGATTGCATTGAATTACTCTAAATTCTACTATTAAGAATGATTTATTATCACCAAATTCCTATCATTAGGTGTAATTGAAACCTTTATCTCTCTCCATCAGTTTTTCTTACAGGTTCTTTTTTGCTGACTTGTGTAATGAACCTGCTATAAACTTAGTTTTAAGACTCATCTGGTGCCGGCATACTAGTATCACTGTAGGACATTTAATAACCTATCTGTTTAAATGGCTCTTATAACATCATAAGGTTACTCTATACTTAAACATATTTTTTATTGTTTAGACAACTTCAAGGCCTATTATTCAAATGAAGAGATATTTGACTTCGACTAATTTCATAGCCTCTCTCACCCTTCAAACCATTGGTGGAGGCAACTGTTTGTATGAAGTCGGAAACAAGATAACTCTCTTAAATAAATTATGACTACAGAAGGCAAGCAATGAAGTTTAAATTAAGTCATCATCGTCATCATTTTACCAGCCTTTGAAAATTCACTGCTGGACATAGGCCACCCCAAGAAAGGGGGAATTTTGCCCATAATTGCCGCGCTGGACAAGCGTGTTGGCGATCGCAGAGCACAGCATTCGCGACAGGGATGCTGTTGCCAGTCCCAACCCTGTGAGCTACATTGTTTTGGATGGATATACCGCCATTTTAAACATTTTTAAGACACCTGATACAAGGGGAGGTACAATTCTTCTCTGCCTGTACCTCACAGCTTAAGTTAAGTAATTGTATCTTGAAGGAACTTTGATAATTCTATTTTCCTAGTAAATAAGGATTAAGGGGCAGGTACCACTAACCTCTCATGCCGAGTTCGGTGCTATAGTAGCGCGGTCGCTGCACACTCCTGCCGGCGGTCTGGCCGGCGGGACCTAGTGGCTTGTCTTCTCGTTGGGGTTCGAACTCGTCTGCGAGCGGTGGCTCGGAGCCAGGCGCGCACGGTTCCACTGTACCCTCATCCAACGGCACCGCCACCAGCGCCACCCACAGTCCTAGTACCACGCCCACCAGAAAGTAGGAGTTGTGTTTCACTTGCGACACCACGAAACGAGACAACATTCTGCTAATTCGATACTAATCCACGTTGTCTAACATCCGTCCTGCTTCCTACCTCAGCTATTACGATGGATATCTATTATTTTGATCTTATCGGTAGTCAACATATCAAGACAGACGAAGCTGAAAGTATTTATTTTACAGAAAGTCTTTAACAATGAGACGCCTGCGCATCTTTCACTGTCATGTCATGTCAAATTTACGTGACGTAAAGTGACGTTGACTTTATCCTGGCTATCATGTTGACGTTATAATGTTTTTGAGGTAGATATAGTCGAATACTAAAAATATTAAATCCTAAAAATGTCAAAATTCTAAATAAAATCATATTCAAAAATTCATGTTGTAATATTTTTTCGTATGTAGTTTATTCGATTTGATCTAACCATAGGTATTCTCGAAAACCCAAAATATTTTGTCTCTTAACGTTAAATGCTATGATGCGCAGACTAGGGCGCATATTAAATCTGTCATCGTGCAGTAAACCTACCATCTTAATTTTTTCTTTAATTTACAAGAAAAATTGATGGTCCCGTGTCTTCTCTTCTGGTTGACGGTGCTTTCTATCAGCAATGGAGCAGAAAAGATATATTTCTTAAAAGTAAACAATTCAAGCTTTTTAATACTTTATCTAGAATAATCGACCTTAACTGTAAGTATACTTTAATACCTATTGAAAGGGTACATAGGATACATTTTGATGACAATTATGAAAATGCTAAATTTTTTATCTGCAAAAATATTGAACTTTTATTATTTATTTAAGAAATTAAACTCGCTATAAGTACATGTATCCATAAATAAAAAGGATGAAGTCTTACACTAATCATGTCTAGTGATTGCAAGTTATCATACTTATTGCCTTAATATCACACGTGATGCTAAATAAATAACAACTACTTAGTATTCTGAGTTGCAAGGTCTTTGTCATCACACATTGATACATCAGGTGTTATTTTTCTTTAAAGAAATATTGTTCACTACATAAATAGACTGGTATTTTATTTTTATTGGTACATAATATAAGATGAATAAAATTTTTAAGTGTTAAATTAGCAATCAACAAACAAATAATTAATAAAACACGTGTATCCCACTTCATGACCTTGAAATTTCTTAAGTACCTATTTACAAGTTATTTAAATCATTTTTATTAATTATTATTATTTTGTCTTAGGACCGGGCTATTTGTATCTATGTAAGCAAGAAGTAGGTGCGATAGATGCAGTCGCAGAGTCATAATTATCGTTTCCTATCGACTACATATTTACCGACAAGGAAAACCGGCAAACGCTAAGCGTTCAGTCGTGCTTACGACTTAGGAAACTCCCCATCTAATACTTGTTGATGATATTTCATTGATGATTAAATTCTCTATTGTCATTTTCCCTATTGGTTGTCAAAGTAAACAACAACAGCGGCTGCAGGTAGGAGGGCAGAGACCAGACCACGTGGGACTTACTAAAACAGGACAAATGCATACTTAATTCTACGGCCAAACGGGTAGGTAGGAATATGTAATGGCGAGTTTTCAATTTGTTATAATATTTTGTAAAATTTACAATTTATACATCTATTAATTATCAAAATTACTTTTTTAATGGTTTTAAAATGTGGTTTACTCAACTTTACAATTTTTTTGTTCAACCTTTCGGTTACTTGGTGACAACGGTTATCAGATTGATAAAGATAGATAGCAATTTATGTATAGGACGTATAGAACATAATTTAGGAAAACGTTGTCATAGTTATCAAGCTCGCTACCAATCATTACCAATAATTGTTTTACCTACTTTGTAAAATTGTTTTAAATGATTTCCACGACACAGGCCTGTCTCAGTATGGCAACCATCGGAAACTGTATTAATGTGTTTGTTTTGGTTCAATAAAGTTTATTATTTATTAATTAAAATAACTTTAATAATAATAAAATATATGAAAAAGAAATGGGGGAGTGCAGCTTTAAAACAGTAACATTAATATTATGAATATAAAAATGGTACCGCATGTAATGCATTATCTTCAAGATTACCAGAACATAGGTTATAGCGAGCAAACCTTACAAGACAGACTGTCGTCGACATTTTATCGGGCGTTTTAGGGATTGCTCCCTAACTAATAAAATTTTTTAACTTATTTAAATTTTAACCGTTTACCTAGGCAACGGAACCTCGTAAAATAAATAGATTCCCTCGTTTTTTAAACATTTTTTATTTACACGCCTCTTTATAGAGGTTTGTATGGCGAACCGGCAGCAGCGGTACGTACAACAAATTAATTTTTTTTTTATTGCTACAATGTGTATTGTTCTCATGGAAGTGACGATTACGTATATTGAATTGTCTTAATGACAATAAAGATTCTTTAAACTGATATAATAATAGATAGAAAAATAATATTCATTGAAAGAACGTTAAATTATGACGTTGTTATTATAATAACAATATCACTAATGCTACATACACGGTTTTCAAGTAACACTGTTGAAATGTTGTTTAGTTGACGATTTGAGAGGACGAAAAACTATGATGCCACTGATTTATAATAATAGCAAAACTCTCCTTAGCTTACGGAATAGTATTTAGCAAAGAATGGTGTCGGTATTGCAGCCCAGCAGCCCGACCCTACCTCCGTTGCCGCCACCGCCGCGGTGGCACTACGAACCATTATAGTGCTATCACTGTTTCTCGGGGGCATTGGTAGCAATTTCTGATGGATACACCGCCACCTGTCGGTTCCGGTACGAAACCTGCTACAGGGGGGCGTACCAACTATTCTACTATGCCGGTAGCGTGGTACTTTACCGTGTACTTATGGTTCATACTTTTATTCAAATAAAAAAAAATATAAAAATACTTATAGGTAAAATCTCATACATTGACCTGACCCTGAGACAAGTCCTTTAAAGCACTTGTGTTACGGACTTCAGACAACAGAGGAATCGCAATTATAATACTTAACTACATATATTTATCATCCACATACAGAATAAACACAAATATAAATATGAAATAAATAAACATGACTACAGAAAAATAGTAATACGAGTAACAAGAATAAAAGAAGCACAATAACTATGAGCTCCCCACCTGGAGATAGGTGCAATGCAATGAATATCGCCCGACGAAGTGCATAGAAGACCGATCTTATTACTTTAAAGTTAGTAAATTGACTTCATTTTAAAAACGTGTAATATAGGGGTATGATTTGATAGTTTGTTTGTTGTAGTGACGTCATATAAGTGTTCTTTTATTTAAAAAATATAATGAACTGCTGCTGCTAGAAAAAACTCTTTTTTATATTAAAATATATTATATAAACTATACTTATCAATACATTGGTTAACCTTTTAAATTATTGAATTCCTAATTTCATTTAAAAAGATCACGTTTTCTCGACTCGACGCAATAATCACGTGAGGTGGTACACTTCTTACAAAGGTCGTCTGCTTTGGTACCGCACTCTCACTTATTTCTGCCGCACTGCTGCGTTCCGGTTTGAAGGGTGACTCAGTGAAAGGCAGTGAAATTACTGGGTAGTGTGACATAAAATCTTAAAGTCGCAACGATGGTAACGCGCTAGTATATATATCTTTGTGATATTTTTGTGTCAGTATCTAATATTGGCTACACTCGTGTTTGGTACATGTGCTGGTAGATGCTATAAAACCCGAGAGTGTAATGTTGGAAGCCGCAGCAGAGATATGCATAACGTGTATACATAATAATATTGAAACGTTACTTTCTGGCAGTTGGTAGCTTTTGAATAATTACAATTTAGTATTTTTTGGAACGCTGTAAATCCTCTTTACTTTCGACTCCGAGCAAAACTGCGAGTGACGTCTAGTACTGTATAAAAAATAATAGGCGTGTCTCAGCTGGCTGTTGGTTATATGGTTGCGCGCCTCGGATTACAGTAATCAAGTGTAAATAATCGATCACGCGCGCGGCGACTGCGCGACATGACGCGCGCGCTTGTTGCACGTTACATTGGATTCCGGCCATTTTTACATGTTGTTTCGATTATTTTCGTGGACCCCTAATTCATCATAACACCAGCCATTGAAAGTCCACTACTGAACATAGGCCTCTCTGAGAAAGGAGGTTTATTGCCCATAATTGCCGCGTTGGGCAAGCGTGTTGGCAATCGCAGAGCGCAGCTTTCACGACGGGGATGCTGCTGCCCATGCCGGTACAGTGCAGCTCAAATGCACAGGGCGGGGCCTGTGCATTTGAACTGCTCTGTTCCGGATGGATATACCGCCATCTGTCGGTTCTGGTACTTTAGTCGCCTCTTACGACAACTGGTTTAGTGGGAGGTAGTATTCTACTCTACCGATACCTCACGGCAAATGAAACCCCCTAATTAAGAGTTTAAATGATACTTTGGTTCACGGATCATCCGAAAAATGGGAAAACATTTCAAAAAGCAGATAATCACCACAGGCACCTCGCACAAATGTCGTTTGCACAAGTATTTATCTTGCATCTATTAGTACCGTAACAGCCACGCGCGCACTGCTCTGTTTCGGGTTGACGGTTGACGAGAGGCACTTAAATTAGTGTGTAATGTGACTGCAAACTTACTAAAATTTCTTCCAAATCTTTTTATAGCAACAGACCTTAACTTAGAAATTTTTTTTAACGAATTTATAACTGCGGTAATGATTGTAAGTGGATGTAGTACATGTGAGAGTTTATTTTGTTTGTTCATGCTTTATCCTGTGGTAAAATAGAGGATTTTCCGTGAACTCATTGTCAATAGGCCGCAGGCAGCTCGCCAGCAAATTCTGGTTTTTTGGAGGCGAATACTTGCTCAGAAGTCACTGGCTGATTCATGGGTCGATGTGTGGCTGGGCAGACATCACTACGCATTCGTGAGACATTTTTATCAGAGGAGGAAGATCAAAGCTTGTTTCTGTTAGGCCATAGAAATAAAATATGACAAAGAAATTCATTGTATTTTTTTAAGAATGGAGGCAGAAAATATTTCGTAGGTTTCCATAATGTATACATAAGATTAGGCGGGTGATTACGCTTACACTAGTCAGCTAGTGTTCTGTTTTATTCTCGTTTATCCGAATGTTTCCTGATAAAAAGCCGCACAGCATCTGCAGCAAATTGTGATATTTGCAAATTTGTCCGGAATTCTGGATGTAATGGGCGCGAGTGAGGTTCCACATTCACAACCGGAAACAACCCGCGCGACGTTCACTTGCTCGTCATAGCGTCGCCACTAGAATTTTTTCCCTGAGAAAACCTAACAAAAAATTAAAAGTCTGCAAGACTCGTGCTTGTGTAGTTAGAACATATTTTCATGGTTTTTGTTATTTGCATCAAGCAAAATACCATATATTATTTTTATTTCAGTACATCATTGATTTTATCTATTTTTATTTCATTTTCAGATTCTTTGTTCAATAGGACAACTCTAAGTAAATTTAGTTTAGTAATTTAAAATATTAACAGAGATATGCTTGGGCCACACTAGAATAGAATACATATTATACGAGTAGTTTTAAAATATTTGCTTTGGTATTCCGCAAACATCCAGAATGGACCAGGGATTAAATTAGATATTTTGATGAGATCTTTAAATATAAGTTTTCCTAATCCCGTGAAAGGTAATTGATTAAATTCACGAGAAGGATGGAGATAGGGCCGGTGACGTCAGCGCCATAACGCGGAGCATGGGCGTGTGGGATGGCAAGACATGTCCGCCACGACCCGACGACTATTGTGTTATTTTATTCAACTAAATCCCACGGGACGGCACGGAATGGATCTTTGAAAATGAGCAACGTGGATATCGTCGTATCCCGCAAACACGAGTTGGCCGCAAAGAGGGCGTCGCGGGCGCTACAATAACTAAAATATGATAATTTGATTATTTTATTAGTTTTATTTATGTGCTAAATATAGTGTCATTATTATTATGTAAGTTTATTTTTAATTGTTTAAACTTTTTGTGTAAATAGAACTAGCGACCCACCCAGGCTTTACACGGGAGCAATGAGGATAAAAAATGGTTATTGGTGGTTATCCCTAAGAGATTGATATATACCACCCGAGATTTTTTAGTAGTCCTTTTTATGGTGTACAATAAAGTACGTTATTGTGATCTATGTCGTCGGGTTCAGCCAGCGATTGCAATTAAACCTAAGAAACTGCTAAAACGAGCGGTGTTTTTCTACTTTATTATTAATGTATGATACCTACATATAAACCTTATAAGATCGAGAAGAGAGAAGAGAAGAAGAGAACGAAATAGTCGAAGTGTTAAAAAATTAAGAAACGTAGATTCATACATGTAATTGTTTTGTATAAACAGGAGGAAATAAAGAATGTTCGTAGTTAGATATTATCATCATGTGTTATAGTAATAAATTCGACAGCAAATTTTCCTTCCCCGTCGCCGCGCGGCTAGAATACTCGTACGTGACGAGTGTGTCGCGTGAATGGGACGGGACGCTTGTGCCCGCGCCCGGCTGAGCTTCAATGCAGACCAGACCACCTTTTGTATGAGGTCTACTCCATGTAGGAAAAAAATTTAACCTACTGCTGCAATTCGATCATGGCGCTAGAAATAAACAGGAATAACTATAGTTTGATAAATTTTTAAATTGTGTTGCAAAAATAAGCGACGGGGAGTTTATTTAGTCTAATTTCAAAATACAGTAAGTAACGAACTGTCGCGGACTGAAATAACTAAAGGACCTAGGTACATATTATCGCTTAATGCGATTTTCCGGTTAATATGCTATTTTACGTTCTTTATTTAATCAAAATATGTGTTACTTAATGGTGATTTTCAATGCAGAGCAACGTTATTCCAAAATGTAATACAACATCCAAATATAATACAGCAAATATACATTGTTTCAAAATATTATTTCAATCACAATAGTCCAATATTGACGCAAAGTCAGTTAATGTTGAGTTTTATTTCCTAAATCCCGCTTAATTCGCTGTGCCGCTCGAGACGCGACACCGGAGTCCCGCTGGACCTGAACGGAAGTTAATGTAAGTATACAGTACATTATCGCGTGGCAAATATCAGGTTGTTTGTTTCTCCTCGCGGGCACCATGTGCTGCGTGTGGGATTAGCTCTTTTGCAAAACCAGGAATGTACTTGCTACCGCGTTTCTTATACCTAGGCTAGAGTAGGCTACAGGTAGGCTTTCGTTTGTGTTCAACGGACAACATGCAGTCTTCACGAACCGACTGCGGTGAGACTAACACTCAATGTTAAGTGAAGCTAGCCGCTATACACAACGGGGTACTAGGTTTTATTATCCCAAACATTGTGTAACTCCAACGTTGAGTTGGATTCAATTAGAGTATGCTGATAGCTTTTGTGAGGGATGATGATTTTGTGCCGTCGGCGCGTTCGGTATCATTATCCAGCGTCATTATCTTTAGTCCGGTGGATCGCGGGTTCGATCCAGCGCCGATCTCCTCTGCCGCCTGATACGCACTGTGAGTGCTCGGAGCTGGCTCCTTTGGAGTCGGGTCACACCGTGACACGTCAAGTAATTATATTTATAATGATCAGTATAGTACATAAAAAGCTGCCGACAGTTACCCTCGTCACAAAGTTCGCCGCACAACGTGTTATTTCCTTTTTCTACGTAATGCGTACCTACTCTGATATTACCCAGGTATATGTTCGCCGTTGGCTTAAGTTTGTTTGCTTGCCTTTATAATGATGAAGTTGCGTAATTTATCAGTTGCGTTATTATCTTGTGACAGGAAACTTTAACTTTAACGCGATCAAGCTAAGCTTAGGAGCAAGGGAGCGGCCCTGCCGCACTGCGAGCAGGAGTCAGGTCTTCCATCGTTTGGCATACAATTAGTAGAAGGACGCAAGTAGAGTTGGAGTCAGGGCAGCTAGCAGTGTCCTGTTTAACAGAGCTTGTTGAGCCGAGAACGTCTGTACGGACTCTGCGACCTGATAAATCGACGGGAAAACTTTTCGTTTCGTAATATGTACGGATAATGTTTAGAAGAAGGATTGTCTCTTCAGGAAATGCAAATAGGCTTTTTCATATTGGTCTTTCCTGTGCGATTATCCTCGTGGAGTGCAGCAAGGCGGTGCGGCGCGGACGGCGCGGACGGCGCGGACGGCGCGGCGCGCGGCGTTAATACGCGCGGCGCGCGCGCCCGCGCACAGTGCCGCCTCGGGGAAGCTAACACACGCACATCTCCGCTACAACGCACTTCTCTTATATCTAAACACACGCAGATGATTTCAATGCTGTACATAGCAACTTGTGCCGATTTGATAAGAGTAATACTGTTTACGATAATATTAGAGAGTGGTTTTAATAGTCTCACAAGTGAAGAGACAGTAAACAAGTTGATAAATAAAAATAAATATTTTTTCGTTGGGCCCGCGGTGTGAGGCCAGATGACAGTGATAAGACCGGCGTCCCGCGTGCGTGGCCTGTGCCACCAGCTCCTGATGGTGATACTAAGTAAGTACTACCATAGTCTGTAGGATAATATTACTTTTACATCTTTCTTTGCGGTCGCGCCGCTTCGATGACTATTGTTGGAGTATGTTGATGTGAAAAGGAGTGAGGCTCGCTAGCGGCGTTCCTGCCGGGACCGACCGGCGGACTTCCCCGCCCCCGCACGACGCACTTATTTATGAAATCTTTAGCGAAGCTCTTGCTTGCACGTTTGCTCAGCTTGAAGCTGTGTGATGAACACTAAAGCGGGAGTTTTTTTATTAATAATAACCGGCGTCAGTGTCGGTATCTGGTCGGACCTTTCTTCTGTTATCTCCAGACCAAGTTATCAGACCAAGTCATCTTCAGAGGTTCTTCCGTGCAGCTTTAGATTCTAGAAGTACATTTACTCTTTATAATTGGTCATATGCCGTCTTAAGTATAAAATTTAAAATAATAAAATCTCTCTAAAATTATAAGCTGAATGAGTTTGGGTGTCGCGGCGACACTCGTATGTACAAGTAAACAAACCAATATTTAAATTCTAAACAAAATGCTTTTGATAGTTCTGTAAAGAAGGTGAAGTGTTAATTAACATGACGATGTTAGATGATCTAAATGGGATTTGATTAAGTTTTGCGCTAAATATTTTATGAATAATAAATAAAACAACGCAGCAGCGCCACCTGGCAAGTACCTACCTACCTACCTAGTACCTACCTAAGTGACAAACATATCACATATATAAAGATGGGTCAAGTGTGAGTGGCACTCTTGCACCAATGGTTTGTTTGCTATAAATATTAATTTTATGTTAAAATAACGTATTTTTAAATTATACAACTATAAATTCTGTGGATATTTCAAGTGTTATTAATATCCAGCAAAAAACAGCAATAGAATCAGGTTTGTTGTATGAGAACTCAAACATTTCATTAAAAAATATTGTTAATTTCCAAAGTAAATAAAAATACTGCAAACATCTCGAGCGCCTGCCTTTTGCCGTGTTGCCGTCGAGCAAAACCTGCGTTTACCCAATTTAATATTATAATAATATATGGTTTTTAGTATTTGTAATAGCGGCAACAGAAATATTCCTGCGAAAATTTCAACTGTCCAGCTGTCACGGTTCGTGATATACATCCTGGTGACAGACAGATGGGCAGACAGTCAGATAGACGAAGTCTTAATAATAATAGGGCCCCGACTTCACCTATTGGGTACGTAACCCTAAAATATATAAATAGTGATGGTATCGGCGACCTGTCCATCCAAGTCATGTGATAGACGGTAAAAATAATATGAAGCCATCTCAGTGAACCAGTCGAATAAACACGTCCGCCTTGACAAACTGGATTTGATACACTTACTACGAATCATGACCTATTCCGTGCTGTCCAACTTCATTAGAGTAGATAGATCGCGGCCTCAACTGTCGCGCTGTGTCGGGGCTGACTCCTGCGGGGTAAAACATTAGGACTGGGAGAATGTGAGGATGTGAGCAAAACGACCGAACGGGAGAAAGTATAGTAATAACTATCTGAAATACCATATTGCTGGACTACTCAGACGTCAATTCCAGCCTCGCTGAAAAAAAGAGAACGGGACCTCTCGTAGGTGAGAGGTCCGATGCCCGTAATTATCCTGCGTACTCTGCGGCCGCGAGCGCGCGTGTAGCTACGGTCACGCCCGCAGGGCTCGCGGGGTCTGAGCGGGGGCGGGGGCGAGCGCGCGTGTAGCTACTGTCGCGCCCGCAAGGCTCGCGCGGTCTGAACGGGGGCGGGGGTGAGCGCGCGTGTAGCTACTGTCGCGCCCGCAAGGCTCGCGGGGTCTGAGCGGGGGCGGGGGCGAGCGCGCGAGGGCACCTAGAGGCTCGAGCTGGCGCGGCTGCGAGGTGGGGGGGAATTTAATTATGAAATTCAGCAAAAGCGGACGGACGGAGTGACCCCAGCAGCTCTAGGGCTACCAGTTATCGCTCGTGGGGGCAGGGACTGCACGCGTTCGCCGGCGAACGCGGTGTACTGCTTATTGTACGAATGCATGTGCAGTGTCAATAATCGTGTTGTGCCCGTGAGAGGGCGGGGAAGGGCTGCGACTTTCGCGGTAATTTTATCGGGCGGGGGATACACTATATTACGTAGTGTGTACTACATATAGTCAACAGTAGATTTATCCCGAAAAACCGCTCGTTTGTATAGCAGAGAGATCGACTTGGTTTACTATATACCAGTAACTAGATCAGATATCGACATAGCACATTTGGCTTTGTATACGACTTAAGGATTGTCATATTTTTTTTTTCTAACTGCTTGTTCAATAGACAGAGATGGAAATGTCATTAATTTGGGGAAAACAAGAGTTTTTCTATTAGTTCAACTACGAGGTTCCAAGGGAAATTATTAATTTTAATTGAACTAAAACTCAACATAAATTACTTTATTTTTTCTAGTATTATTTTGATATTTTACAAAGTTTCTAAGAAAAAACCGAGTCTCGGGGCCCGACAGCGATGAGCCTGGTGTGATACCAAGTTCATCGCTGTCGCTGTCTGCTCGCGGCATCACAAAAGGTCACACCAATCACCTAACGTCGGGTCAACGTTTTATCTTTTGCGTAACAACAAGCTCACACTGTGTAAATATGGACTCGATGTTTCAATTGAAGTTATTGTCAGTGTTAACTTGCGCGCGCCGCTCGGTGTTGCGCGCGCACCTACACACACGATTAGCCGACACATTTACCCTGGAATGACGTGAATCAGGCCGTGTTCAGCGCACTGCGAGTTCACTTAAGGTTTTAAGAATATGCTACCGTTATTTGATGGTCGGATTAGCTTTTATAATTGATATTTGACTCTAAGGGTTCTCTTCTAATCGTTTTTCATATCGTCTCGATACACAGCAGCCACACAGACAGCATTTATGAATATCAGAGGCGCGACCCGCCCGCACGAGCGAGCTCCATAAGCTATAGCTACTTAGGCTAAGCGAAGTAATAAAGAATCCACGTTTGTTTATGTGACAGACTATAAAATGCAAAGGTTGCTCAAGTAGTTTCACCGCTTAAGTATTAATTATATGACTGTTGTACTGCATTAACCCATTCTTCAACATTAAAAAAGAATAGAAATCGACTGCAATAGCAGTCCAATAGCAACCGATATGTTCAAAGAGTAACCTTTAAACGTATGTGAGTGTCGCCGACGTTGCGCAGAAGCAGACACGCGTGCAATGGTTGGTGGCTAGTTGTGGTTGCAAATTAGATTCTTTCGGCAGTGTATACGAGAACCGTAGTCACGGTTGGGCCAGAAGCGAACAATCATGTTTCTGTTTCAAAAGGAACTAAATCTCAGCAACAAAGAGGATCGCTTCACTTTTTGTAAGCCTGACGGCCCGAAATCGAGGGACCCGATGGCACAGACGGTAATGATCCTATCATATGTTCCAAGGGCCGTGGGATCGTTCCCCGCCCAGGATAAATACTTGTGTGATAAATATTTGTGTTTGTTCTGTATTCCGAAGTAAAATGTGTTTTATGTATTTGTGATTTCTTTGTTGTCTGCCGTCCATAACATTAATGCTTGAAGCGACTTACCTCGGATTGAAATATTTTGAAAGCAATATTTTTCTTTCTATGTTAAGGCCTGTACTGGACGTCTTGCACCGTCTGTTGAACTATTGGCTCACTCGCTTCACACTTGTACCTGTTACTTACTACTAGTAGTACTGACTTGGCTCCGAGTTATCATTGGAACAATGAAATGAAACACTATCTGGAGCACTTAAGGTGAATGGCAAAATCTGGTTTTGGTTCGATGTTGACTTGTTGACGTTGTTGACAACACCAAGTTGACTGCACCCCGCGTGGTAGTGGTGCTAATTAAAAAATAATAATATCGGTTTGTTGCTCTGTGAGATATAAAAACAAATCTGTTCCGCGTATGTTGCCGCGATGTTAAACTGCCACTATGCAAACACTCATGTAGATTTTCTTACGAATAAAAAGTGGATCTGTCCCACGAGAATCGTAAACATATCGGGATACAATGTGGCTCATGTCGCTCTCTGATCCTCGGCCTACCATACTACGCAACAAACATGTTGGTTTATCAAAGTAAACAAATGTATTCCAACGGAACTAGATTTCCCGAGATAAAAATATCTTAGTGTCCAATTTCAATCAGGCTCGTTCAACGTTTCCCGAGCTGGGCGCGCACAGACATAACTGTCAAAAACTCTAAAAACTATATTTTGTCTTACAAGTGTTGCATTACAAATACACTTCACTTAGAGACACGACGCGATCACGGTATATTATAAGCATTGATTTAACTACAATATATTTGCCTGTTTAAAACATTGATGACGATTGTTCGTTTGTGCTTCTAAGCCAAGAGCTGGTTGCTGGGCGTCCACGAACTGGAACTACACATGTATGATGGCCGGGAAGCAACCGGTTAATTTCACCCGAACACTGCGGGCAATATTAAAAATAGATACAATAAAATAATCAACGTAGACAGACTTTACAAAATGAAGCTGGCCGCGGTAAAGGCAACGAGTTATGCAACCCGGGGAGAAAACTCGACAGAGCAAGGTGCGCTAGCTCTGTCGATACTCGTGTTCGTTGTTTTGGCTCCGAGAGTACCACCGTTGGCAGACAGTGGTGCAGCTCACATCCGCTTGGGTCGTCGGCGTTTTGTTAGCATGTACCAGCACCAGTCATCTCACTGCCTCTTTCACCCTTCAAACCAGAACACAGCAATACTAACACTGCTATTTGGTGGTACTACACCTATTATCTAGGTGAAAGTGAGGTGCCAATGCAGACGACCTTTGAAATACCTCATGTAAAATCTCATTTGCATCTACTCGTATTTGCATATCACTTCACAAGTTCCTATATCAATTTGTTGTAAAGGCATTTCTTAGTCTTCATGAAATTGGTGAATCGAAAATGCAACTAATGCGCGCCAGTGGAACATTTTCTGCAGTTGTCATATACAATTTTAATCAGTGTACAGAAAACATTTTTGAATTTTCATCCAAAATTTCTTTTAATCCTTATGAGTGATCCGAGAAGTACATTTAGAAACAAATCGTGTGTCCATTGGGGATTCGATTTTTAGTTACGATTTAAGTTCGATTTTTAATTAACTACGTTCAAACGGACTATTAACCTGAGTGAGTGCGTTCTTTCTAGTTAACGTGCCCACCGTCTCTCTCGGGCTGGCGATGGGCTGGGTGTCGCTCGCAAGCGGGGAGCACGCGGGCGCGGGCGCGGATGCGGACGCGGGCGCGGACGCGGGCGCAGGCGCAGGCGCTGGCCCAGCGATGGGCGCGGCCGAGAAGGCGCGGGCGGAGGGCGCTCGCGTGGTGGTCGCGGCCGCCACCACGTTCCTGGCGTCTCTGGTCGGAGTGCCACTGAGCGCGCGCGCACTTCTGCTGGGGAGAAAGTTCGCGATCATCGCGACCTCCATGTGTTTTGTGGTACATGTTTTTATTGCTACTGTTTGTAAGATATAGTGAAATTAAACAACAAATGTAATAGGAAAGTGAAAACGACTGCACTCTCATCGGAGCGTAACCCTGACGGCACATGTTGACAATTGCTACCGCACCTTGTCACCGGACAACGCCACGTTCTTCTACTTCGTACCTTATCGAGAACCCTGTATATATTTTATTTCATATATTGAAATGATCGTTTCTGTAAAAGGATGTGAATGTAATCTACCAAATTCTCTGATATTTCTTTCGAAAAACAGTATTTGCTCGTGTAACACGACACATATATACTGTTTTGAATGGTGAAAGAGTTGATACATTTACCCAGTATAAGTAATTACTAAATATACACTGGTGATATCACTACTCAGCTTCAAGACTTACAAAATGGCAAGTACGAGTATATACTCGTACTTGCGCGAGTCTTGAAGCTTCGGTATCTGTTTGAATCTACATGTTGCCAAACATGTGAGTACCAGCCAGGCGTGTAGTACCAGCCAAGTGGAGTAGCACAGCGGTGCACATGTGCTGGCGGCGATGGCGATAAAAACGGGCAGGATCGCACTTATCATCATGTCTAGGAATGGTGAATATTCAGCAGTGAATGTCGTATGGCTAATAGAATGAAACAACGAAATTCATGAGGAGATAGGAGTGACATGTTGTGTGTCGCGCAGGTGTGCTGGTCGCTGAAGCTGGTGGGCGGCGGGTGGTGGGTAGTGAGCGCGCGCGTCGCGGCCGGCCTCGGCGGCGCCGGCGCATACTCCATCTCGCCACTCATCGCTAGGGAGGTGGGTCGCTGGCCCACGAGGTGCACTAACACTCACATATCCTGCGAAAACTTCTATAAAATACATTAATCTTTCCGCAAATTTGTAGATATTCAAAGCAATTGTAAAATGTAGTTATGAAAAATAGTGTTTCCTTTGACACAAGTTGCTGCAGGTGCGCGAGTCGCGAGTGCACGTTTCATAGAGCTGTATTATTATACATTTTGCAATTAATATTATGAAACTGTGAACTGACCATGTGTGTGACAGACCTGAACTGACCAACTGAGTGTATCACTGCAATCATTTTTATTGGTGCAGAAAGGTTTGTCTTATTTGCAACGTTTCAGATGTGCGAGAAGCGCGTGCGCGGCGCGGCGGCGTCGGCGCTCATCTTGGCCCACAACTTCGGCTTCCTGCTGATGTATCTCGTCGCCGACTTCGGCCTGTCGCACCGGTACCACTCCGCGTATACCTCTACTGTGGAATGACTTTACACTTATTGTATTTACTAAACATCAAACGACTAACATCGTTACATCGACTAACATAGCTTGTGTTAAGCAAGTGTTGAAGGCATGACTTACTTCTTATTTCACTGTATATACTGGCAGCAATGGGGTATTCTTGTCAAAAGGGTGAGGTTAAATAGTCTGGTCATGTATGCTGTATATACTCAGTACACTTTATTAAGCCGCGAGGTCCCGACAGAGTAGAACAGTACCTTCTCCTTTACCAGGCGTCATAAGAGGAGACTAAGAAGGTACCAGAACCGATAGATAGCGGTATATCCATCTAAAACAGAGTAGTTTAAATGCACAGGGCGAGCATGTGCAACAGTATCCCCGTCACGATCACGCTGCGATTGCCAACACGTTTGCCCAGTGCGGCAATTATGGATAAAATTCCCTCTCTTGGGGAGGCCTATGTCTAGCAGTGGACTTCCAATGGCTGATATGGTGATGACGCTATATTTATTTATATTTCAGATTAGTCGTCTGGTCGTGCCTGGGCATGTCGCTGTGTCATTGCTTCGTGTTCTTGTTTGTGCCCGAGTCACCCGCATACCTCGCAGCCAACAAACGCCACAAGGTACCTGCACGTCGTTCCGCGTCGTTTATATCTCTTTAATTTGTCTACTGGGACCTGTGGGGACTTATGCTAGAGTTCGGATGAGTTCACTGAAGGGCAGCGATGTACTTAACGTCGTACTTGGTGAGCTGTTCTTACCGACGCTCTGCGGTTTCCCGTAGGAACATGTGGCTAAATATAGCTTACTTAGTTACTCGCTGATAATTTAACTTCCTATCTGTTAACGTTTTTTCAATTTCAGTCCAGTAGTTTTTGAGCCCTATTTTTTTGAGGACATAACCAACACTACTTTAGAAGAATGCACCTTTTTTTAGAAAAGTAATTTCCATAGTAGGTTCTTTTAGTTTGGAACCTATAATTTACAAACAAAAATACAAACTCTTATAGTATTAGTAAATACGTATATTAGAATTTTTACTAAATAAAAGAGTTCGTCTACTAGAATAGTTGAAAATTCATCATTAACCTTTTGCCAGTTCGACTTTACCGTCTTTTACTGGACTAGAGTTAGTTTCTTATTGGCTATGTTAGTTTAACACTAAAATTATTAACATCTCAAAGTTCAGTGTTGCATTCTAAATGTAGAGACAGATTTAAATAAACAGTTCTGAATGAGTAATGAGCGCGGTGGCGGACAGGAGGCGGCGGCGTCGCTGGCGTGGCTGCGCGGCGCGCGCGCCGGCGACCCCGCGCTGGCCGAGGAGCTGGCCGCGCTGCCGCCGCCCGCCGAGCCGCGCCAGACCAGCTTCGGCCTGCTCAAGGACATGCGTCAGTCGCACTTCATCCTTTTACTTTGTTTTGGAATAGAACATTGCGTAAATTACTTTTAGCACTTTTATATATAAATATTGTATTCACTAAACAAAATATATATGTGAAGCACACAACTTGTATCGACATTGCGCGAACGAAAGAAAGTGAAATTTCGGAAACAGTTAAAATACGGAGAAGAAGTGCGTAATCGTCATCATCGTACCAGCTATTAAAAGTCAACTGTTGGACATACGCCTCCTCAAGAAAGGGGGTGTGTTGCCCATAATTGCTGCACTGGGCAATCGCAGAGCGCAGGTTTCGCGACGGGGAAGCTGCTGCCCATCCCCGATTGTGCATGGATATATCGCCATCTGTCAGTTCTGGTACCTTAGTCGTCTCTTACGACACCTTACGACAACTATTTCTTTATAATGCAATATAAAACATTAAAATAACCATTAAAAATAATATATACTGTTTAAATAAAAATAGACAGTATATACCTAGTTAAAATGTATATCCTGCATAATAAATTTAAACAAATTAAAACTTATTATTTATTATTCTAAAAAAAACTATGCATTACATAAAAGAGACATGTCCGACCCAAAGGTCCCCAGAATGCTTGCAACATTCCCACGCTGCACTGCAAGCAAGATCCTCTGCATCAGAAAGCGGAGCAGTAGTCTAAGCTCTGGTCCACTAAACGCCTTCCTAATTCTTTGATGAAGCAGTTTCCGTTTTTTCCATACACCATTGACGAGCTAGCGAGTATAGGTGAGCTATGAGTCAACGACACCCGAAGGAAGTAAACATTATTCATATAAATTAAAAATGTACATTTGTTACTATTAATATAAAATAAATATAATATAAGGAAATGAAAGAGCTTTTACAGAATTGAATTAATTATAGTTGAATTTCGACAAACGGGGTCACCGTTCATATCTTTTATAGTATGTCATTTTGTATTATATTTTAATGTCCACCCCACGCACCTTCACTTGGGCGCGAACTTATTTTCGTTCAGCGCTTTCGTACATTACCATTGTCCGCGTGTATCGAAGGTATGTTTGTGAATCGGCACACTCCGGGATGAAGTGTCTTCCAATCCTGTGTATGAACATGAACTGTGAACATGTCCTGTGTATAAACATGAACATGTCCTGTGTATGAACATGAACATGTCCTGTGTATGAACATGAACTATGAACTGTGTGTGTTATGAACAATTAATATTTACAAAATTTTCAAAAATTCAGTAAACATTAATTATTATTCATAACACATCGCGATAAATCGTATTTTTACATAAAATAATAAAGTGCATCGTGGTTTGTTGCAGTGAGTGACGTGAGTCGGCGGCGAGCATTCGTCATCACGTTCGTGGCCATAGTGGGGCAGGAGGCGTGCGGCGTGTACACGTTGATGCAGTTCGCCGAGCGAACGTTCGTGCTCGCGCGCGACTCCGCGCCGTTCGTCGATGCCGCGCCCCCCGCGACTAACGCGCCCCCTGCGACTAACGCGCCCCCCGCGCCCCCCGCGACCTCCGCGCTCGCCGTGCCTCAGTTCACTGCCACCTTGAACTCTACCACCGGGTTGTTAGAGATGGTGTCGGACGCCGCGAACAAATCCTTGGCAGCGATGACCTCTCCGGTGTCGCACGCGACCGTGGGAGAGGTGAGGCTGGTGTCGCCGGCGCGGCAGGCCGTCATCCTGGGCGCCGTGCAGCTCGTGTCGTCGGCTGTAGCTCTGTACCTCGTCGAGAGAGTGGGACGACGAGTGAGTCAACACCTACACCTGATTTTAAGGAATTTTAAAAGCCCTAATCACTAATTTGTGCTAGAATACAATCAGAACACAATGTATTGAGATGTTGTATTGACGTGGGACACGTTTTAGTGGCGTTAGATATCGATATGGCGGGAGGCTTGCACGCGAGAAATAATGATATAACAATTTTATATGTTCTGGACAATTTTGTGTGTGGCCAGCGATCACTTGTGGCACTGAAATGTAGTCCCTCATTGGCTTATTAGTCTAGGCTCTAACAGCCAACCTAACTAGCCTGACGAGCTATGGATATACCTATTTTACCCAGCCCATTAGCAAGTTGAAGTGGTTATGACAGAACCTAGCGAGTAGAACCGCCAACCGATGGGGCCTAAGGTTCTGGAATCGAACTGTCGAATCTGTGAACTGGCGTTTTTACCAGAATTGGCTGCATGCCACATTTTGTCCAGGTTAGGCCGTAGTTCAAAAAAACAAGATAGAATTCTAGTTAAAAAATGAAAAATTATGTCTACGTGGTATTTTAACATGAGAGTTCACAAGTAAAGACAACAACGCCACTAGTGGCGGAGAAACTTAAACTAACAGAAGTATTTACATAGTCAGTTCGATACAAAACGTTTACAGAGATGCCTGCAAATACTTTATAAATTTATTTATTCAACACATTCAACCGGTGCTATTGGAAATTTTGGAGAGACCTATGTTCAGCAACGTTCCACAAGTGTGAAGATGTTGATCATGCAACACGCGCGTCCACAGCGGCTCCTAGTGACGTCAGCGGTGGCGACGTGCGCGTGCATGTGCGGGGGCGCGGGCGCGGCGTGGGCGGGCGCGCGCGGGTGGGCCGCCGCCGCGCTGGCGGGCGCCGTCGCCGCCGACAACCTCGGCCTCCAGCCCGCGCCCTACGCGCTGCTCTCCGACATGTTCCACTACCAGGTAAACGCAGACAGTGCAAGTACTGGGTAATTAGGTTCTCATGTCATAAGGTTAATGACCTTCTCGGCGCAATCTTTATAGCACGATACACCTTACTCTATTATCAAATTCAATATCAATCCTACTTTTGCGATATGTTGGATACTATGACAAGCATGTATGTATATGTTTCCGACCCGAGTAGTTAATGAACCTAATGAGAGAAAGTTAGATGTTGATTTACATGTTTTGAGTTTATTCGTTGCGAACGTACATATAAATGACGACGTTAAAATAATTATTAAAATCGAGTCGAGTAGACGTTGATCTAAATCGTACATACAAATATACAATCGTAATTTCGTAAATTCGTATCGACAGTACCGCAGCTGCGCGCTGATGCTGGCGTCGGCGGCGACGTGCGTGGCGAACGCCCTGGAGGTGGTGGTGTTCCCGGCGCTGGCCGCCCAGCGCGGCCTCCCGCCCGCGCTGGCGCTGGCCGCCGCGCTCACGGGCGCGTACGCGCTGTTCGCCATCGTCGCCGTGCCCGAGACCAGGGGACTCACGCCCGAGCAGGTCTACCGCAAGCTGATGGGGAGCAAGGAGCCGGCCGCCGACAAGCCGAAGGATAGCGAGTCCGCTCCCGACGACGCGGAGCAGGCGGTCGTGTCCGCGACGAAAGCAGATTGAGAAGCGAGAGGCGACGGGCCGCCCGCGAGTCCCCGAGTCTGGCGATTTATATTTTTAGAGTTGTTAAGTTTGTCGATTTGAAAAATTTTACTTAGTCGTTAACGATGTGCCACGTGGACGTTGTCATGACAGAATTATGGAATTTGTGAAGTCTGCTGGGGTAAAGGTCGACGGAGGAAAGCGGCAATGAACTCCTCGGTCACAGGTTTTAAGGTAGTCATTAAAAAGTAGCTGAATAAATATGTAAATAGTTCTCTATTTTGACGAAACCGTTCCAGGCGAACTGGTGAGTTAGTATTAACGCAGGCCGAAGTCGCGCTGCAAGTGAGTAACACTTCCAACAGAGGGCGGTGCAACATTAGCTGGGTGATCGGCCGCGTCGGTGCCCGGCGCGACGCACGCCGGTGGGCTAAGAATCAATAAATAAGCAACTTATTTAGATCAGTATTATATTGAGAAAAAATAGAATAAACTTATTTTTTATTCTTTTTCTCTTATTATGTAAAATATTATAAAAACAGTACTATGAAATATACAAGTCAAAGTTAAACTATCTGAAGCTATGTAGGTACAGAAAATGAGCTAAAATACTAAATAATGTAAACAAACCACACTTAATCAACGAATGAAATAGGTTAAATAGATATTTTGTGTATATACTTAATTAAAATAAAATATTTTGCAAACACATGTCTTTTTTTTAATTATTCCTGTCCTCTGTAAGTCTAACCACAATTAGTAAAATTTATGGTAAAAATGTGTGAGAAAGATGTGTTTTCTCATTTGAAACTCGTGCACTCTTTAAAACGGCCAAGCATTTCTTGCCACAACTGATATTGTAAATCAACAATTTGGGGAACAGTTATGGCGAAGGCAACATTTGCGCGACATCACCGCGACACGCTGTGCTGCTCTAAAATTAAGCATAGAATTACTACACTCGAACATATACTTGACGAGAATTCATATTGAACTGCCGGGTCTATATTCAGTTTCCGTCGAAATAAATCTCCTATTATTAATAATAAAATATTATTTTTTCTAATTTATGTACACTATAAATTACATAAAGAAAAAAGTAATAACGTGCAGTATATAATACAATTCGCGACCTCATCGCTCAGATCGAAATCTTCCAGGTTCTTTGTCGGTTTCAGGAATGTAATCGAATAAAATATGATAGGATATGTCGATGAGTGGTATTTAAAAGTATATCATTATGATTATCATCATCATCATCATCATTATTACAGCCATCGGAAGCCCACTGTTGCCTCCTCAAGAAAGGGGGAATTTTACTCATAATTGTGGCACTGGGCAAGCGTATTGGCACTCACAGAGCGCAGCTATCGTGACAGGGATGCTGCTACCCATCCCTGCCCTGTGCATTTGGGTTACACTGTTTCGGATGGATATACCGCCATCTGTCGGTTCTGGTACCTTAGTCGCCTCTTACGACACCTGGTGCAGTGGGAGGTACTATTCTATTCTGCCGGTACCTCACGGCACATTTTGAGCTCAATGGATGGATATGTGTAGTCTGTCGGTTGTCTTGGGTACCTTCTCAACAACTAAATAGATAATTTTTTACCTTCTATCTGTGGTCAACGGTGCTGGTTTCATAATTATTATATGTTTAACCTATTGTTTTTATTTTAAGAAACTGAATTTTGCAACTGTTAGTCTAAATAAAGAGAAAAATAAATCAATATACGGTAGGCACAGACAGGTTTGTGTAAACAAAGTGTCGACGACTTTAGAACCGACGCATGGCGAAATCGTGACGCAGAAATAATCATGAAGTTACCGAATTTATCAACAGATTTGGGTCAAACTGAATATAAAAACAGACCAGCTCAAGTCAGAAACTGGCCCCTTGTTGAATTACACCTACAGTAATAACTGAAACTTCGATATAAAATGTAAACACGAAATGTAAAGCGTTGAAATTATTCTGAATAGTGACATAGCGCATGCATATAAGAAAATATAGTAATAGTCAACGAACCGACAGTTCCGTGCACTAAAACAATACGCATTACTCAACATCAGTTGTGTCAGTAAACGAGCCTGACATCTTTTAACTTCGTCATAGCCACACCCAACACTCACTACTTACAACATACTATAGCGAATAAATTCGACAAACAACACTGACCTCAAAAATAACCCACAAGAATGTGTCGCAGGCTTAATTTTACCACCGTCCCTAAATGAAAAGCATCGAGATACTTAAATAAAACATAAACTGTATCATCATCATCATGATATCAGTCGTACAACGCTGCTGAACATAAGACTCCTCTAAAAGGAGGAAAAACTGTGCTGGGCAGGCGTGGTGACAATCGTAGCTTTGCGAACAAGCCCCAGCCCCATCCTGTTACATTTGAACCACGCTTTTTCAGGTGGATATACCGCCATGTCGGTTCCGGTGTCTTATTCGCCTCTTACGACGCCTGTTAATGACATGACTATGACGTCACATATTTTCTTTGAAAATCCACCATCCTGCATATTTAAATATATAATTTTTTAAATCTTTAAGTGTCTGTTCTAAGAAAAAAATGTGCTGAGTGGACATTTACCGATATGTTTACAGCACATTTTTATAATCGATTAAAAGAAATAAAATCGATTAATTAAAAGGGTGTTAGAAACCGGACAATTATAAGAATCAAAATACTATAAAGTATATACTCCAAACACCAACGTTATAAATGGAACAGATGTGTACAACGTATGCCTTATCGCGTAGAGTAAGGTTTGTGAGTTTCCAGGCAAACTTTGAATGGAACATCAATAAAAGTTACAAGCAATGTGAAATGTATGTTAATTAAAGTAATGTATAAACAATCTAAAATATATACATACATTATTTGCATTCAGAAATGTTAGTATAAACAACATGGAACATATATTTTGATTTACTTTCTGCATATATGCGAATACAATCATGATAAATAATATTGGCTTCTGCGGCGGCAAATGTTATAAAGATAATTATAGTCGGAAGTCAAGGTCTCGCATACAGAACTGATCAACATGACTCGTACTCAGCTGCGACGAAGGCTCTGTGCCCGGGAATACGAGTGAGATTACCAAAACTCAGCAAGCTCGGCGCAGGCGAGCTGCGTGTTTGCGCCGCGGTCGCCCGGCAACCCGGGCCGTCGATACGCCGCGCCCACTTGCTGTTATTTTGCTAGCTCATCGCTGTTGGAAGCCTGCGCTGGTTGTTCGAACAGTTATTGCCATTCTTGGTGGACGTGCTTGACTATCAGGCACTAGTGAAAACAAATAGTTGCTCTTGAGGAGTTAAAAAAACATCTGTTTCTGTTGACATATCTGATTTAGTGTTCGTTTGAGTACGTGCGATTTTAGTTGGTGAGTAGCTGTGATGTGGCAAGTCATAACAACATCAATTATTCTTGGAAGTTCTCGACGGTGAAGGTTATGTGTCGTATGCAAAAAGTGGCTATGTGCCTTGGCTACGTATTTTTGTGAAACACAAAATTAGACTTAATATACATAGTTTACTGACAAGGAATAACAGGAATTGATCTGGTCAAAAGATACAAACCTGTAATATGCAACAGCATTTAAATGATTCTTTCAGAATATTTGTGAACAATGACTTTAATGAATTTCATTCTTCATTTAATGAAATTTCAGACTCGATGACTTCAATGTAAGGTTAACGATATTAACTTGCATGCGCGTGGCTTACCAGGACTGCTAGTTCAAATCTCGTACCATATGATCTATGGACTCGTCAACAGCGCCCGTCAAGGTTTAAGTAAGTCCCGGTTCGTGCTGAATATTCCAGAGTAGGAGATGGGTTTGCTGGACAAGCTGTCGGTGTGGCTGGGGCGCGGGCGCACGCAGGTGACGGTGCTGGTGTTGGGGCTGGACAACAGCGGAAAGAGTACATTGCTGAACGCCTTGCGGCCGCCCGAGCAGCGCGCGCCGCCCCCGCCGCCCACCGTCGCCAGCGCGCAGGACCACTTTCAGAGTATGCATTTCATTAACGCTTCGTTCGTCTGAGTAGCACTCGTTTGAACCTCTTAATTGACCACACGCGAATGTGCATTGCACCAAAGCCTTTTACGTGGTCTCCAACTACCTATATGGTCCTTATTAGCAATCTTGTAGTTGCCAAACGAGGTGTAAAAAGGACAACGTTCGGAGTCTCTTTTCGTAATCGAATAGAATAACGAGATCCACCAAAGAACCGAAGTAATTGAAAACCGTTCGTTCAAGGGGCAGGGCATGCTCAATTAACATGCAGAACGCAGGCGCCATAGAACTGTGAATTTGGACTCGTTATTGATGCAAGGGGTTATTACTATACCTTAAAAATACTAGAAGACCTTCATCGTAAGTGTGAAAAAAGCTTACACCTTCAATGTGTCTAGAAATCCTTTCTTATGTAAATAATAATTCAATCGTAAAGTTAATGTAAATTTCAATCAGCAATATCGTAGATCGAGAGTTTGCGCGCATGATTTTAATAAAAACTTTCTTTAAGCCCTTATTTTGGAGTCCGAGGGTAAGTGGTTTCGATCAGGCCCACAGTAAGAAAGCTAACGTACAATTGCTCTTGGAAACCGAGCGAGCGAGGTAGTTGATGTGAGGTGGCTGTGCAGTAAGAGGGCGCGTGTTGTCAGGCGGCGGCGTGTCGTTCAGCGCGTGGGACGTGTCAGGCGCGCCGCGGCACCGCGCGCTTTGGGAGCGGCACTACCGGCGCGCGCACGCCGTTCTCTTCGTCGTCGACTCCGCGGACCACCTGCGACTCGGTAACTGCAGCGATGTAATGACGGCACGACATCACGGATTCCCTCCGCCGCGTGCACGCATACACAAACATACACTCACGTCTCGAAGCGATACTCCTCGCTGGCCAGCTCACTGGTGCGATCTGGTGCAAATCAGTCTCTAAGTTGCAGCCTTTCCTAACGATAACAAAAAGGGATTTTCCACGCTCCTCCTATATTCTCTCATTTAAGAAGAGGCGAAACTTTTTTATTTCTTTAACAATGAAACTGACATGCGAGTTATTCAGCAATAGATACGTCAAAAACGCACTATTCGTTGTTCTATTGATTGAAGACGAAAGGAAAGAACGAACGCGTAAAGTAATGTGCATTTAGTGAATAAAGCGAGACGCGGAGTGTGCATACAAAGTTCCCGCATAAGCTGACTGCGTGCACTGCTGCCAGCGCGCTCGAAGTCTAAGATTTATGATCACCAAAACAAATCCTTAGATTCCCGCATATTGATGTATTTTGCATAAAACAATGTTTCCTTGTAAAATAGCTCATTTGTCCCTACCGCACAGGGAGCAAGTTTTTTATTATTTCACACAAAAACAGCTATTTTTCCACATAAGTAAAGAAGAAAAACGTAAATACTCCTTCATTGGATTGTAGCAGACAATTTTTTATCTTTTTGATACTTGAAGAGAACATGCAAACTTCATTGCTGGTGTACAATATAGGGTCCTAGCTAACTACAGTCATGTCATTCTAATCAAGCTCATACAAAGAAGTATAAAACAATTCAAATAAGCTGCAGACTTGTCAAGCATTTAAGTCATAACGCGGCATCACTTCGCACTCCTCTGCACTTATGATAATAACACGGTTTCCTTCCGGCGTCCCGTCGAGCCCACGGGAACTTACCGTGTTGCACTTTGAAGTAGCCTTACCGTGGTGGCTGCAGTAGTTCTGGAGAAGTCGGCATGTTACATTTGATATTAAATAATATATATGACTGAGGTTTGAGGAAATTTTGAGGAGACCAGATTGCTCGTTATTTATTCTCTTTACATTATAAAGTAAGCGAATAATAGGTTCATGTAATGTATGCATTTGAAACAGCAGAATTCGCGCTGTGAACACCGTCTTCACGATCCCCAGAGTTAATAAGAATAACGCGAGCGCGTGATTGTCGGTGCGCAGTGGTGGCGCGCGAGGAGTTGGAGCTGATGCTGGCGCACCCGGACGTGTGCGGGCGCCGGCTGCCGCTGCTGGTGTTCGCCAACAAGTGCGACGCGCCGCACGCGCTCGCGCCCATGCAGATCGCTGCAGGTATCTAATTTTATCACTTCATCGTATCAGCCATGGGATGTCGATCAATCATACATACATATATACATGTTTTGCGGGCAGACGACTGACGCTGCGCGGCCACGGCTTCTGCGTACTGAGCCCACAGTTACTTCAATTTGTTCATACGCAGGGCCAGGTCGGTCATTTTGGTTTATCTTCTTACATTTATGGTACAATTTGGTACTTGAGGTAGACCTCATACAAAAGGTCATGTGCATTAGTACCTCCCTCTTATCTACCGCCACAAAGCAGTGTTCGCATTGCTGAGTTCTAGTCTGAAGGGTGAGAGAGGCAGTGAAATTACTGTACAATGTGGCATAATATCCTCAAGTCACAAGGTTGGCAACTCGTTGGTGATATCCTTGTGATATTGTCCGACTCTCGTAGTCGTACTTCAAAGTTTATAATTGTCCCGCTGAGCAAGCGTGTTGGCAATCGCAGAGCGCAGCTTTTGCGACGGGGATGCTGCTGCCCATCACTGCCCTGTGCATTTGAGCTGTATTATATTAGATGTATGTACCGCCATCTGTCGATTCTGGTACCTTAGTCACCTCTTACGACACCTGGTAGGGGGGAAGTACTATTGTATTTATAATTTTAAAATTTTATATTTATAAATTTATTATTTTCCTATTGATTGATCCTTACTAATATTATAAATGTGAAAGTAACTCTTGTCTGTCTGTCTGTTAAGCTTTCCCGCTTATATATCTCAACCGATTATGATTAAATTTGGCACTGACAATCTTTAGACCCTGAGAAAGAACATAGCCTATGTTTTAATTCGAAATAAGGGTTGTAAGGGATCGAAAAGGGGGATGAAAAGTTGTATGAAAGCATCGCTATTTTTAGAACTAGAAACTTAAAACTTATTTTTCAGGCCATTCATTCGAAATAAACATGACATCCAAAGTTTATATAAGTTAAGGTAAAGAGGTATGGTGCCCAAAAAACAATTGCACGCGGAGGAAGTCGCGAGCAAGCTAGTTGTCTATAATATGATTCCCTATTGACTATTCAATATTTCTAAATATATAGGCATTGTTCAATATGAAACTTATCATTCTTTTTCTGATGACTTCAAACGCTAGAGGTCGCCGCTATCCTTGTTTGCCAAGGCGTTTAATTTCTTCTAAGTAAGAATTAATATTAGTATGAATTATCTATCTGAAATACCCTTTTTATATATAACATAAACAGTTTATTTTCAGACAAATTCTGGAGCTTCTATTCGATGCTAATAACTTGTACTCAGAGTATCACTTGTACTCAGAATATCACTTGTACTCAGAGTATCACTTGTACTCAGAGTATCAGTTTCTACTTGTAATTGTATTTGACAGGAAATAAGTTTAGTGTTAAGTTTGTTCCCCATTTCAATTTAAAGTAGTAGTAGTATTTCGGTTTGTATTTTATATTTTATATCAAAAAGTATCGAGGTGTACATGTTTGCATCTGATGAAATGCAAATTTATTCAAGCGTAAATGTGTTTTTCTGTGCTGTGTTTTTCTCATATTGTTGGCGAGTGTTGTAACTCAACAATGTACTCGTATATCAACTAAATTTACTTCAACGGTTTGGTTAAATAAGACGGTGTTGTCCTCTATTGCATCTACACTATCATCATTTATGTTGGAGTAATTATTTCCCTTAGAAGTTTTGATAGGTGTGTTTGGATTTGTATTTTAAGGCACCAATATTACATCGATTAATTTGGCATTTCCAGTTTCAGTTTATCTTTAGAGTGCATAGTTGTATAAAATCGATATTCTGATATATATTGCACAATCAAAGTATTAACATTTTTTACGAAAAGCTCATGTGAGATATTGTTTTCCAGGTTTATCCTGCAGACAGCTAGCATATTTATATTTATTGTGGTGTTCATTTCTATATACAGTGTAACAGCGCCCTCTTGTGGGCCAGTGAAAGTATACTAGTGAATTACGGAGTTTTCTAGTCTCGCTGTAGATGCCACTTTGTTTGTTAACTTATAACAGTGAAACTAGATGGCGTTCATCATCGCCATCATACCAGCTATTAAACGTCCACTGCTGGACATAGGCCTCCCAAAAATAGGGATATTTGCCCATAACTGCCGCGCTGGGCAAGTGTGTTGTTAATCGCAGAGCGCAGCTTTCACGGCGGTGGTACTGCTGCCCATTCCTGCCCTGTATATTTGAGTTGCACTGTTTCGGTTGGATATACAGCCATCTGTCGGTAGTGGTATACCCCATGTCAGGGTTTAACTATTTATTGCTATGAAAAAATCGTATTTATTCAACAGTAACACAAAGAGCTGTAGTTTAGTTGAGCAGCGCCCGCTGCTGTCTGCGCCGACGGGCCCAATGTTTGTTCGCTAAAAACTGCGAAGGACAGACTGATTCGGGAAGCTTGTTTTGAAAAAAAATTGTGACGCAAATGTTTGGATGCATGGAGGCAGGCTGGACACTCAACACAAGAAGATAATTGATTAAAAAAATTGATAATTAAACTATATGATCATTTTAAACAATACCTAAATCCGATTGAGTGTGTTTAGATATGGAAGAGACACCTCGCTCTCGTACAAGAAGGTGTTGGTGTCGGGGCGGTCGGGACCTTTTTATCGACGAGGTAAATAACAGATGAAGAATATCGGAATAAAATGAACGTTATTTTCTCTGAGATCAGGCGCCTCGCAGCGACGTGTGTAGTCCGGAAAATGGCCTCTTTCAATGCCGGCGCGGGGAGCTCGCATTAAAGGGACCATTGGATCCGACCCTCATAAATATTCCAGTGTGCTTTACCAATTACCGCCGCGTGCTCTCGG
This sequence comes from Heortia vitessoides, assembly GCA_020976665.1. Taxonomy (NCBI): domain Eukaryota; kingdom Metazoa; phylum Arthropoda; class Insecta; order Lepidoptera; family Crambidae; genus Heortia; species Heortia vitessoides. Next base: position 12,964,303 of record JACJUM010003223.1, on the reverse strand, counting down.
CTCCACGCTGAAGTCATTCCAGGGCGGTAGCTTTTTAAAATAACGTATTTTGAAAGTTAACTTTGTTCCCATTTCAGCACATTATACAATTTCTAACAGCGTATTGTGTATTTGACAAACAGCGATGTTTTTATTGCAATGTTTTGGTTTAAAGGGTGCGAGCGACAGTGAAAATACTGGGCAATATCATACATGTGACACTTTCAAATAAGACGTAATAATACTTTAAAATCACAAGGATAGAGCCTTAAGAGGCTTTAGTTAGTGAACGATCTTTGTGATGACATGAGCTTGTGTAGGCTATGGTGATGCGGACCGTGTGCTTGTTTGCTGAATTACTAATAAAATGTTTGTATATCACGATGTATGGAGCACAGCGCCGGATGCGATGCTAGTCCCTGGGGTGGCCACGCCAAGGGATACCTACAATATATTAGTTAAACAAATTCATTAAACTCATAAGTTAATCAACACATATTTTTAAAAAATTTTAGTTCTTACTTATTATTTGATTTATTTTCTTTAAATATTTATCAGGTCTTATTTAGGAACCAGAAGAGTGAGGGAAGGGCATCTAAAATTAACTCAAACAAATTGGTTAGCCCCACTCTACCCACGGAAAAAATGGTAAAACATTGATAATTTGGGAAAGCAAGTCCAGCAGAAAACTTCCTGTAGCCGATGTGGTGATGGTGAACTTATCACAAAACGAACAGTTACTGTGAATTGATCAGTGGACCACGTCAGTATACAAGCAGGAGGCCTTTGAAACTGATGACATGCTACGAATGGTTTCTAAAAGTTACATAATTAGTTCTCTTATTAAATTCTATGACTTATAAACCTGATTCCAGATTAAAAATTTGTCTTTTGAAGTCGAAGATTCGTGGATAATAACTCACTCACTAAGCGGAACTCACGTTTGGTATGGGTGAAAGCTTGCACACACCACCGTGGTCGCGGCCCAGCGACGCCCGCGCAGTGACCGGTGTCCTGCGCGCGTTCTGCGCGCGCTCCGTTCTAAAGCCAATTGCGACCCGGTTTAGTTTAAATTTCCTCTATTTTTCAGCGATTTGTGGCTTAGATAAGCGCAAGATAAATTGGGCATCCCGACCGGAATGCTAAAATTTTTCCTGTGGAGATTGCAACGTCAATAGTGCTATGGTATTTCTTTTACATTTAGCTGTAGAGGGGGACACGGGAAGTCTTAAATTGCGTATGACCTCGGATGTTGGGCGATTGAGACCTAAGAAATATTCATTTGCTTGAGAATAGTTTTGAATTACAAGCGTTGATAATTTATTAATGTATTTTTGTTGAAAGTTTAAGCAACGGCGTAAGCAAAAATTACTGTACTATAAAAATTGTTTCCTAAAATGATGACCCATATATAGCTGTCTCGTTCCAGCCCTCGGCCTGGAGCGCATCGCTGACAAGCCGTGGCACATCTGCGCGTCGAACGCGTTGTCCGGCGCCGGACTGGCGGACGGCGTGTCCTGGCTGGCGCGCCAGATACGAGACCAACACATACACCACAACTAGACGATGCTCTGCGAGGATGAGAAGGCGGATCAGGACTCCAGACTCTGCTTTGAATACACGTCCTAGCTGAAATATACTCTCACATATACCTGTGGCGCTGTCCAACGCTGGACAAGGGCACCGGACCTAACCTTACGCATACAACCAGTCATACTACACGTGAGTTTAGGCCAGGTGACATCTGGCTACCACCAGTGCTAGAGACCGGGCGTGTATCACACTGGTACCTACTGTCGAAGAATGCGCACTGCCTGGCAAGACACTGAAAGAAAATTTAGCATTTAATAAAGAATCATTGAAAAGTTGGGAGTACCGACTCCTAATTTATGCAGTTCAAGTCTGTTCTAGATTTGATTATAAGAATTCCACCCCGGCCGCTCACAACGGCCGCTTGTGAAAGGCCTCTCATACTGTAAGGTGTCAATCGCTTTCAATACAAAGCGTGCACGCCTGCCTTCGTGCCACACAAAGAAGCTCATGGTAATCGCAGCGAGCCAAGAAATAGGCAACAAATGTCACTTGTGAGAGAAATCAACTTGTCTTAGTCAAGTTTAGAAAAAACCTTGCGCATATAATTTGATTTAGATATAAATCTAGTAGTCCGTACGCTTGGAAACAGTAAGTCCTGTGTCCGCACTTACGCGTCCTCACAGCGCTGGCTCTCGGCATAAAACTCGACTCTAGAAAAAAAATGGGTTCACCAAAGTTTCGTAGTGCGTTTCTCCGAACTGAAAGTGTTCAGATTCCGTAGTCTCGAATATCTTACATTGATAATTTGCTAAAAATCAAATCTGAAAGCAAAAAAAAATAAATTCAATATAGTACTATTATCATTGATCACCTGATTGGATAGAATGGTGATAGTGAAAGTGTAACCTTTAAAATAGGGAAGTCGCAATTAAGGAAACACTGAGTGTGAGTGAAAGAATTAATGTACAAACCTGAAGTGCTTTAACATTTTTTAGAAGTGACAACTGTATATTATCTTTTAAACTTTGTTTTCTACCTTCCTCTGCTTACTTCTTTTCCTATGGCGTGTACGGTATTCGTAGATAAGACTCCCTCCCAGGATACATTAAGTTTTATAAACTCTCAAACTCAAACTAAAACAGACTTTTCTAACCCGATTCCCACAAGAGCTACGCTAGTTTAAACTACGTATCACGAAATCAACCCATGTACGAGATGTTTTCTGAATGTATTTATTTATTTGATTATTTCTGAAAATGATTGTCATAATTATATTTACTTTTTGTTTTTATATTATGAAGTCAGCAAACAAGTATACGGTCCGTTTGATGGAAAGCGTGACCGCAGCTATAACTGATACGTGGTCCCAATAGTAGAGGATTGAGATACAAGTTGATATAGAATACTTTCGCAAATGTATAGTAGAGATTGCACCTTAGAATTATTGTGATACTGCAAACAGCCTTGAAATATGTATGTGTATATTTGAAATGGAGAATTTACGGACGACATGTGTTTTGTGTGCACCCTTTTATTTTGATACAATTAGGTAAAATCAAACTTTTAGAATATTTTATTTTATCTTTCAACCTTTTAATAAATTTTATTAAACAAATGAAATCAATATGAACATTGAACACGTTATTTATGTTTTGTAAGTTATTTAGTAATTGTGCTTCATCATCATATCAGTCATTGGAAGTCCACAGCTGGACATAGCAGGAATTGTGCACATAATTGCCGCACCGGGCAAGCTTGTTAGCAATCGCAGAGCGCAGCTTTCGCGACGGGAATGCTGCTGCCCTGGATATGAACGGTTAGGTGCAATAGCTGTATGGTCTGAATTCTGTGTAACAAAACTGTTCAAATATGAACCACACTCCCGCATAAGAAATCAAAATGTCAATATTATACATATAAATTAAGACAAAAAGCTCTAAGTGCCATCAAAATACATGCAATGATCATGTGATTGTAACTGTAACGAGGACAAACGAAATTTGTTAAGCTACGAGTTTATTCACAGTTTATGGTTATCGAAGACAAGTTTCAAAGTAAAGCCAGGTGTAAGTTCGAGTTTCGTTACACAACAAAGTCAGTTACAGTCAGCATACGTGTTTTATTTTAATTTATTGTTCAGAGGTGGAAACTTCCCGCGACCATTAAGGATTTCATCTTGTTGATATACACACAAATGTGAATAGAAGGACGTGTCAGCGTCAGGTCATTAACCCGTCCCTCTCCGAGCTAGGAAATATTCACGTGCAGCCGTCCAGAACTAGATGTTTGGTTCAATGAGTGTTGTTGTACTAACTGTAACTAGATGTTTTGTTCAATGAGCCTCACAGGTTACAACGTTAAGTCCTGGTTGACAAGCTGATTAATACTAAAGCATGTACGCTATATGTTAGGCTTTGTAAAAACTTGTCAAGTTAGAAACTTGGAGGTCGATGGCCCGGCTGTGTTATTAAATATAGTAAATATAAAATGTACTAACAAGATATTATACAAAAATACTTTTATGTAATTAAAATCTAAGTATAAATGGAAACTATGCACGAGTGTGTTATCTCATACTAATAAACGTTACACCTGCAATGTGGATTTTAATCCGAGAAAATGCTCCTATAAATTATATTTTGCGAAAATCTTTGTTGTTTCGGGTTCTTGGACAAACTAGTTTTGCCCAGGCTGAACTAGTTCTTCCTATTCAAGGTAGGGACAAAAAGTTTAGCTTACCTAAAATTTATGTGTCCTAAGCCCGAGAGGTTAAACCAGTTTATCTATCCTGGGCCAAACTAATCGATCCTGAAATCGACAGTTGAATCTAGTTTTCAGTCATAACGCGTTTCTCTTAGTTAGAATTAGTTCTTATATTTGCATTTGTTAATTCTAGAATTTACTTATGCTCAAATCGAATATCAGTTAAAACTAGTTCGTGCTAGAAAAAACTGTTGAATCAACTGTTAATATATAATTTTTCGATCCTGGCACTCGCCGGCAGCTGCCTGCGCTCGCTTATCGGGCTCAAGATAAATTAGTTTTACCTAGGTTAAACTAGTTAATCGTGTCGCGTATAAGGAGAACTAGTTTAGCCTAGGCAATATTAACTTGTCCTGAAATCGGGCTTGGCCGCTAACATACATATTTGGAGCCAATTATTGTATGCCCGATTACATATGGAGTTCACGTAACGTTCTGTTTTTATTATGTTTCTAGTATTTTTATCGGATGAGATGTTGTGTAAAGTTTTTTTAAATAACAATAATAAAAACTTACTTATTTAATAAAGGTTGAAATAAGTTTGTTTGTTGACGCTTGTCTACTCAATTGATCTCCAGAAAATTTCTGGACACAGTATCCTTCACAGGGAAGGATAGCACCTTTCATACATAGAGTACAGTTTCCATGGAGAATATATGCAGGCGAAGCCGCAGGTATAAGCTAGTAATAATAAATCTGTAACAGCTATAAAAATTATTTTTGGTTTTGAAGTATGGCTGTGTTCAGCAAACACAGCGACGCGTCCCCTTTTAAAAATGAATGCGATCCATTCACTGTTTTCAAGCAGGCAGGCGTCGGCCTCGCGCTGTACAGCCTCATCAGCATGCTTAAGATTGTGCAATGTTCTATTTTTAAAGTGTCTTTGCGCCGCAGCATAATGCCGGACCCGTGGCCGCGAGTCATGACGTGCAAAGAAAAAATAAATGTCACCCAGTGACTAACAACCTTTTATCTTTATTTGCTTAGAATTTTCTTTTTGCTATTCATAAATTCATAGAAGTTCCCGCATAATTTGGCAGCGAATACAGATGTCGACTGACCGGGGACGCAATAAACTTTCAGCGCCTTTACGATAGCAAAGAAACACGAATGGGACACAGTTTTTATTATTTTGCTGTGTTAAATAAAATATAATTAACGTTTCATATCGTCAATGATCGTGCCCCATCTTTTCTAATTGAATTTTCCATTACATATATTTGCAACTGCTACTTACGCGGTATTGCAGGATCATCGACGATATGTTAAAGGGTTCTACACGAATTAGGTTGGAAAACTAAATAAACGAACATATATGTCCTTGTGAGACTCATTATTATATCCATTAGAAATCTACTGCTGGACATAGGCCTTCCTAAGAAAGGGGGAATTTTGCCCATTATTGCAACGCTGGGCAAGCGTGTTGGCAATCGCAGAGTGCACCTTTCGCGACGGAGATACTGCTGCCCATCTCCGACCGATGCATTTGAGCTACACTATCTCGGATGGATATACTGTCATCTGTCGGATATGGTACCTTAGTTGCCTCTTACTGGTACTGAGGGAGGTACAATTTTACTCTGCCGGTACCTCACGGCAATGCGCGGAAGAGAGCTTGTTCGTTGCATTTTAAACTAATTACGTCAATAATATGTCGCCCGTGCAAAACGGCAACGTGACGCGCGAGAATGTGTCGCTCGTCAGAGTATTACCTACTCTGTAATTATCGGAAGCAATAGGTATAGGGAAACTTCCTGAAAGCCTTCAGACGTTCACAGCAGATTGCAACAAAGGTTTCAGGATTAGCATCAGAGGCGAACTTGCCCATTGTGGGCGGAGGGACAATGGCCGGCGGCGGACCGCGGGCGACACATTTATCAAGCTTGTCGGTAACTTCTTGGGGAGGCTCGGAAGGGTAATTAGATACCGATCGTTGGAGCTCTAGTTAACAATCCTTAGTGAACAATGATGCAGGCCAGCCGCGTGAAATATGCGAGCGTACTTGGGCTTTTAATAAATATTATTGCTGTGAATATAACTACAATTTGTAGATTGATGACTGATATCATAACTCCTCTTGTTAATATTAATGATATAGAAATAAAATGTAGTATTTTTATAGCATTCATAAATATTAACAAAGCAGAACATTTTCGGAAAGGATCACTAAAAATGTTACTTTGTAATCTATTCAAAATCGGTCAGCTGTGAACACAATGTCACGTGCATATTTAATAAATATTTTCCATACGATGTGCAATAAGGGACACGCTTATGCTTCATTATGCACGGGCGATTCACGGGCGTTCTATGCTTCAAGACGTAACCTAACTTAATACTATTTGCCTATTTTTTTTATATAAAAAGAAGACAAAAAATCAAATGCTAGTTTGCTGTAAGTTGGTATGGTTGATATGTCTAAATATGAAAAGAACACTGAAGATGTTCGTGGTAGTAGTAATACTGAGTTTGTTCAGAGCATTCTACACAGCTACAGAAATAATGTGGTTATGCATTATTGAATCATTATTCTTCAGTATTATTATGCAGTTTTTAGCTCTCGTCGAAAGGGCGCGCCTCGTTTTAAACAAAATTATGAATTGAAATAATTGGACGGATAGTAATGTAAAATTCAATTAGCAGTTTTATATGTCACTCATTAAAAAAGGTCGAGACGAAGCTTACTACATTTTATTTATTAATTAATTAAATTCGTGCTTTATGTCAAAATTGTTAAGCACGCTTTGAGACGACGTTCAAAACGTAACTTTTCTGATTAAACAACATATAAATTTTATTTAAATATTTTTATTTTCAGTATAAACTTTTTGGTAAATAACTTCTATCCTCTATGTACCAGTATATAAGTTATTTTACTTATTTATAGACAACTGCCTGTCTGATTTCAAGGACGGTAAATGTGTTTTATGTTAGTATGAGTGCAGAAGCAGAGTTCGAAGTCTATTTCTTAAAAAAGGGTGTTAGACAGAGAGACTTCATATCTCTAAAACGGTTTAATGCCACTTTGAAAAACGCTTTCAAGATCCTGGAATGGCATCAATATTCGTCCCGAATTCATCATTCACCTTCGATTAGCGAACGATATTTAAGGAAGAGGTCAATCTCTGAATCCAGCTTGGCTGGCAGCGGTTGGATGGAGAAGTGGAAGCAGAAATTAATGTAATGGTTGGTATTGGACGACACAGGCTAACCAGGTAGAAGAGGTATTAAGGTTAGGTCAAGTCAGAAGTACCATAAATAAACGAGCGTGTATAAAAGAACCAATGGATGCATAGAGGTATGCCAAAACCGTTGAAGCAGTCTTTGGGCATAGGCGTGACTTATGTTATGTATGCAAGTTTGATATTTTAGAGCATGCTACATAATAACTTAAATTCTGCGCTTCTCCGTATATGTTTGTATACATTTTTTTTAACCTCTACTAATCGAACAAAGTTTTTTTCAGTCAATTTTAGACATGAAGACATTTTAAAGTTTTTCCAAAGATGGACCAACCTTTAGAAAACCTTCCTTTATGTACATAAAATGCTACCGGAAGAGTAAAATAGTATCTTCCTCTGTATCAGGTGTCGTAAAAGAAGACTCGAACCAACAGATGGCGGTATATCCATTCAAAACTCTGTTCCATATAAGCTGCAGTGTAGCTTGGGCAGGATAAACCGAGATTGCCTGTAATAATATTATATGGCTGGCAATTTTATAAGAAGCTCTAATTTAATAGTCCATGGATAAATCGAGCGGTCGAACATTGTCTCAAGTTGTACGTTGGAATAGCTGAGGCTAGACTGTATAAAATAAACGGTATCTTTCTCCAGCAGAAACAGAGGAGGTTTTTATAAAACGCTTGGTTTTAAAATTAATATTTTACTTTTCAGCCAGCGTTAATTTTAAAGCAAATCATTACAAGTCTGGCTTTTATCACATTAGAGCAAACTTAATCACTACTGATATTATAAATGCGAAAGTAACTTTGTCTGTCTGTTACGTTTCCCGCTTAAACCTCTCAACCGATTTTGATTGAATTTGGCTTGGACAATCTTTAGTCCCTGAGAAAAGTGTTGGGATATTTAATAAACAATAGTCTTGAATACTATATAGCACGTATTTAATAGATTCAAAATCAGAGCAACTGTAGGCTTTCTCCCTTTCCATAGATAACATGGTATTTCACCATTTAATGCATTAGTAGGACATCTGTTTCTTATAAAATTAACCGTATTTACAGCTTCAGCTTAAAATCCTGGCGGGCTTCCTGTTCGACGTTCCTGACGCATCATACATCGCGCCATCTCAATCATCGTTCTATTTTTTCTCTCCGCTACTCCGTTCTGTTGTGGTGTATACGGTACAGTTAGTCTTTGTTTGATTCCTTCTTTTCTTAAATAATTGTCAAACTCGTTATTTACATACTCTTTTCCATTATCCGTTTGCAAATTCTTTATTTCCCTTTCCGTAAACTTCTCCACATATGCTTGATACTTTTTAAATACCTTCATAACATCACTTTTGTTTGAAATAAAGTAAATTTCACACCATCGTGATTTGTCGTCGATGAATTTAACAAAATACTTCTTCTTACTAAATGACTGGTGTCTCATTGGGCCGCACACGTCTGCGTGTACTATTTCAAGTAAGTCATTCGTACGGTCCTCACTTCTCTTAGGGAATAGTTTACAAATCTGTTTTTGACTTAAACATATTTCACAATCGGACAGCTTTTCATTGTCATTTAATTTTAAACCATGTACTAGACTATTTTTCATCATAGATTTGAGGTCACGCTCATCGATGTGCCCCAAACGCTCATGCCATATGTTAATAGGCTTTTTCACAACTTCAACATTATTAGCGTTCTGCTGGTTTAACCTAACAAGATATAAATCACCAACACGATCTACTTTCATATGTACTTTTTGCTCATTATCAATTACAATAGCTTCTTTATATGTAAACCGAACTTCAAATCCTCGATCAGTCATCTTGGCCACTGAAAGGAGGCTTGTACGCAAGTCCGGTACGTAGAATACCTTCTGTATGTCTACTAGGCGTATTTCACGACCGAAATGCTTACTTTACCCATCCCGGTTATCTGTGTACTGTCATTGTTTGCTAAATTCAATTTATTGTTGATTCGCGAAAATTCCTATATCTTGTGCCTATCATTGCACATGTGACCCGTGCATCCACTGTCGATACACCATACAGGATTCTTTCGTTCACTCAGCATAGCACTTCGGTCGTTCACTCAGACTCTTCGGTCGTGCTCAGTAGTGTCATAAAGTCTTGCTGTCCAGAATCATAGCATTCTACATGCTATGCGCTGTGTTTATTTTTGTTCACAATTTTACTCTTAAATTCTCGTGCCATGTGACCCCGACGTCCACAGCGGTAGCATTCTGTCTTGCTTTTATTATTGTTTACTTTATGATCACTCGTGGTAGTTTTCTGGTGCCTTTTAAATGGTATACGCTTGGCGAACATAGCTCTTTGGTCTACTACTGTAACTTTTCTACCTTCATAATCTTCTATTATCTTTACTCTCAACGTTTCCGTCGATGCTAGATCGTCTCGAGATTCCATTGCGGTACGAAACATAGCAAATATATCCGGCAGGCTATACAATAATAATATCGCTATAAATTCGTCAATTACCACTAACCAGATATCTCGAAGTTTCTTAACAGCGTCAAAAAAACCTGCAATATGCTTGCGGAGGTCATCTCTTTCATGCGCGTCAGCACGAATTTCTTCAACAACGAGGCCTTTCGTGCGGGTCCACTAGATTGGTACATCGATTTTAATTTATCCCAAATATCTTTCGACGTTTCTAAACCGTCCAAAGCTGCGAGCTCGCTTGCACTAACAGCCAACAATATATCAGACTCGGCTTTTCCGTCCATTTTAGACTACTCTGTGTACTCACCGGTTTCGGGATGGTACCCGATACATAATCCCACAGCTCATTTTTCTTCAAAATAGCTCTCATGTGAATCTTCCATGTATCATAGTTTTCACTAGTTAACTGATCTATTTTTATGGTTGCAGCCATAATAATGAACACTAATCACTCAAAGTATACTTGAACACCGTTTGGCAACAGTAATAGTTCAATAAAAATGTAAACAACTTGGGCGAGTCCACTATTCTAATCAATCGAACCACGCGGCGCGCAAACGGGCGAGTCCATTATATTGCACACGAATTCAATGTTCAATCACGGTTTTGTACTTTAATTATCTCCAAACAATTTTTATTAGTCATCTCACTGTTCACTGAACTATAAGTCAATAATTATGTTTGTATATATTTACACAAAATCTTATATGTACATTGACCAGACTTCGTGGTAAGTCGCTTAAAGCACTTGAGTAATGGAAATCAGTCAACAGAAGAATCATAAATACAATACGTAAATACACATTTTTGACACAGACACAGGACAAACATAAATACCATCATATATTTATTTTTTTTTGGTGGAAATCGAACCAACGACCTCTGGTGTATAAGATAGGATCACTCCCATCAGCGCCATCGAGCCCGTCGTTATATCTAGCAGTTGTCTGACACTAGCAGCGCCCCTTGGTTTCACTCACGTTTAGATGTAGAACTTTCATTCTACCTATGCACCACAATTAACCCTCATGAGGGATGATTTTTGAAAAAAAATTACACGTATTTCATGACTTTTAATGAAGAACTTCAAAAACAGCAAAGTTTCATACTAACTTTACACCCCCATTTTAGCCCCGCACGGAATAATGCTCCCCTACGTTATAAAAGAAACCCTAAGAAATATCTAAAATCTCACGCTTATAGTTTACATAGGCCGTGCGTTTACATAGCTTCCCTTTTATATATACAGATTTATGAAAAAAATTTACATTAAGAGTTATGAGAAAACTTAGATTTCCTTCCATAAAATATCTAAAGGAAACTGCTAGCTTTGGACTAAAAGTCAATGTTCGATAGCGTTTCAATTTGTTACTATTATTTGTTAGCCGCCATTGTTAGCAGCAAACGTTAGCCGCCATGACGCGGTACTAGTGACGCTCCGGCCCAGCACGAGAACAAGTTCACCCTCACGAAGTTAGTAATTAAACGTGGCCACCGACTCGGAGCGCCCGCCGGTTATGGCGGAGATCACGCGACCCGCCCTCTGGAAACCAGATCACACCCTTCCTTATTTGACCTATTCACAACGTGCTTGGTTTCCATCCTACGAGTGTAGGTAATGTTTTGGCCGCAAGTTTTTCGAGAAGAGACGACGCACGGGCGAGTGCAGCTGAAGACGTCTAGTCCGTAGCGGACAGATTGCACTGGACGTAGACCATTTTCAACAGAACCTATTGGATATCTCTTTGATCATTGGTCTCTTTGGTCCAGCGGTGGTTGTCCGACGGTTGCTGTCATGATTGCGAGTGTAGTTGATATTGGGCTCGGCGAGCTCATACGCACTTCGTACAATAAGGTAAAACATCGCATAGCAGTCTGCATAGACATGGACTTACTTATAGACTATCTTTGCAGTGAAGTCTGTATCGTTCACTGGTTTGAAGGGTGGGTGGAAGGAAAAGTAAGCGCAGTTACAAGGTATTGTGACAATATATCTTCAAGTGGCTAACTAGGTAATACTACACAGCTTGCAATAAGTAAACGTACACCAATGGAGGAGGCGCATAGATGCCGGTGTTCTAAGGTAATAGAAGTAAACACGAGTTAGGATGTCAAAGCATTCACATTGCGATTGCCATCATACTTGCCCATTGCGGCAATTATGGGCAAATTGCAAATTCCTCGTTTCTTATGGAGCCCTATATCGAGCAGGGGACGTTTTACTGTTGCTATGACGATATTGATGGTTCTGATAAGCCACATTAAGAACACAGGCATATACTCCTGTATTTATAAGTAGCGCCACCGGCGGCCGCTCTGACCGTCTGCTGTTATAAAGTGGTCTGTTCCAATATATGATGAGGCAAGACTACTAAGGAAATAGGTTTTATCAGGATCATCATATCATCTTTATTTTAAATTAGTCTAAATCTGTGTGATATCGAATAACTATACACTATTACGCTGAGGAAGTCCTCAGGCTGTGCAATATAAAAGTTAGGTTAGAGCCGTTATTTTTTTATCTTGAATGTTTAATAGTTTTCGAATATCAAAGTTCCCAGGCTTAGGATTCCTGCGTACAAAATTCTAGTCCAAAAGGAGGCGTCGGCACGCCGCCAGTCGGACGCCGGTTGGCATCGCGGGCGCTCGTCGCCTCCCGGACGATATTCGGGCAAACTTGCGAATATCGTGCATTTACGATGAGGAAAGTTTAGTGAATGGCGTGTGTAACTTGTGTTATTGTTTTTTTGGACCTTGCCAGGATTTCTGTGACCAGATACTGGTGAGTTCTCTATTTTCTATAAATGTTTATCAGGGAATTTATGTATTTGTTAGTGTATTTGTTTATTTTTTTACAATTAACCATTCAGCAAATAATACTCACCTTCCAGCGCAGCGCCAAACCACTCTCAGGCTATTGAGGTAACCGGTAGTAATGGTTACAAGTTTTATTCATCTCTTATTACAATTATTAGGTGTTTGTGTTTTACGCTGGCTTTGTCGTAAATACAATTACGCACCTATTGACTTCCAAGAAGATTATCTTTAAACGAAAAAACACTTGAATAGGTTTCCGAGTCTTAAGAGCTTATATTGGGAAAGCCAGTTGATTCTAATGTCAGCATAGATCGAGTAAATCCACTTAAGGCATGTCTGCTGATCGTCAGATCCAAGTCCACAATTCTAAAGTTACAAGAAAATATTTACTAATAAAATATAATAAGCGTATTGTGCTGATGATAGTTTTGTTGTACACCACATACGTACTTTTGCGTGCCCAGTATTATGCAAATAATAAGGGCCGTGAGGTACCGGCTGAGTAGAATAGTACCTCCCTCTGTGTACCAGGTGTCGCAGGAGGCCACTAAGGTACCGGCAGATTACTATATATCCATTCCAAACCTTTCAGCTCAGATGCACAGGACGGGGATGGCAAGCGATTGCTAAAACGCTTGCCCAGCGCGGTAATTATAGGCAAATTCCCCTTTTCTTGGGGAAGCCTCCTATCCAATCGCTGGTATGATAGTGATGATTATGTATAGACCATGCTATGTGTAAGAGAGAAAGAGAGAGAGAGACACTCATGACAGGTGTTTGAGAAGCAAACTAGATGAAATGCGAGGGTCGCAGATTTAATTCCATTTCAAGTAGATAGAAAAATATATTTGCAAACATAAGGGAGATTAATAAATTGGTTCCAAAAAATATTTACCTATGGGACTTTACCTTGTATCTAGTTATTTACTTCATGTACATATAAGTAAATAAATGGTAGTCACGCTTTGAATACTTACATAATACGCATCATTACAAAGGAGGCCGTATCAATCGTTACCACTTACCTGTACTAACCATTATAATGAAGCGGGCGGGTGTTGGAGCGCGCCAATCTAAGCCCAATCTACCAACCGGTATTGCAATTTACAAAAGGTGGTAAGATGTATCCGAGACCGCGTCCACAGCTAGTTCTTCTACTTCCCAAAAAAACATTTTATATGCAGGTATATGTGTAGCTCGGATCTGTCAGTATGTTAATTTGACTTGACTATGTAAATAAATTTCAAATAGATTTTCTCCATTGAAGGAGCAAGCTCCTTCCCGGACCGCTACCTTAAAAGGTATTGGTTGGTGGTATGCATTGATCATCATCATCATACCAGCCATTGAGAAGTCCTCTGCTGAACATTGGCCTTTCTAAGAAAGAAGGTTTCTTGCCCATAATTGCCGCGCTGGCCAAGCGTGTTGGCAAAAGCATTAATATTACATCGCTGTTGCAAAATAGTCAACGAGTCAATTTAATTATGAATCTGAATTTTTTACGCCAATGAACACTTTAGCTATAATGGGAAAAAAAGATAAGTTAAATGCGTGTCTAATTTTAAGACAACGGGGCAGGGCAAGGCAGGGCAGGGTAGGCCATTAGTTGTTTACTTATTATCCTAAATGTTAAGCACACAATTAATGGCCTGCCCTCAAAAGCTTGTAACATTGGGCTCTCAGACACTACTGTACTTATTTTTAAAATTAACTACCTCCAAGGAATTTAAAACAATAATCTGAGTACATATTATGAGAAAATCTTAACGAAATGTGTGGTGAATAGCACAGCTATGCCCGAACATGGGCAGGCGTCAAAGCGTCGCGTGACGACATGTTCAAATTGATATAGTTCCGGTTCACGCCGTCGAGGTCGGCGCCACGGTCGCCGTGCTCGGAATTAGCAGATGCTGTTTGTTCGTTTTGACCACGATGTCCTGGTATGGAGCAACCATTTATTTAATTTCAATGTAGAAAAGTTTGTTATGTAATCATTACAGGAAACCATCATTTGATCGCCATTGACTTAACTATTTTAAATTTCCCACAAAACAAATCGCAGCAACTTTATCCGCGTGATGTCCCTGAGCAACTTCCGTGATTTCGAGAAAAAGTCTATTTCTCCAACAGCTAAACTATGGATTAAATCGTGCCGATTCCTCAGAGAAAAATAAATAGCCAGATAAATAGCCACATAAACATTACTTCGGGATAAAAAGCCTTGGTGTTATTCAAGGCTATCAATAATCTCTGCGCTAATTTTCATCGTAATCTGTTCAACCGTTCGCGTTTATAATATTCGTAGGATTTTACCAATCCTAGAATCAGACAGACAACACACTATCAGTTCCTCGATAATATTTATCTATAAAGTGGATCGAATCATTCATCGTTGTCTTTTCTTATTTTATCAAAACATTGTCACATTAAAGTTTAGTTACCAGGGAAAAGCTGCATGCACCTCAGCTATAAAAAATCAGCAATATAAAACATTTTTTTTCTGAAAAGGTATTACGATTTTCATGTAGTTAATCATTTTTGTGCGTGATATTTCCCTGAGATTAAATGAATCTAATCGTTAGATTTAAAACAGTTTTGCGATAAATTAATACTCTACAGGAAATGTTAGTTCATATTATTGCCTGTTTCAAAATTGAAGGTTCGATAACAGGAAATGGTGGTGATACTATTCATTATTCGGTTAAGAAAAATAGATACATTTATATAGCTTTCTGTAAAAAAAATTAGATATTTAATATTTTTTTTCCATATGTAATAATAACTACGCAATCGTTACTTATTTGGTTTGGTCTCCCCATTGGGCGTTAGGTACCGGCTGAATAGAATAGTATCTCCCACTTTACCAGGTATCATAAGAGGCGACTGTGGTACCTGAACCGACAGATGGCTGTATATCCATCCGCTGCGCTCTGTTATTACCAACATGCTTGCTCAGCGCGGCAATTGTGGCTAAAATTCCCACTTTCTTAGGGAGGCCTATGTTTAGTGGCCTATGGTGTATGTATGAACATTAGACTCCCAATGGCTGATATGACGGTGATGAATTCGTCACCCACAATGTTGCTCAATGCCACAGGGTGAAGATGGGCAGCAGATTTCATCACCACACCTCCCCAACTCCTAAGATGGCGTACGCCTAACAGAGGACGTGTTATGACTGATATAATTTTTTTATCATTTATACCACATATCATACGTTGACCCAACTCAAAGATAAGTCGCTTAAAGCACTCGTGTTACGGACATCAGACAACTGAGAAACCACAAATGGAAAACTTAAATACATTTTTAACACCCAAACACAGAACAAATACAAACGTTCATCATATTAGTATTTGTCGTAGGTAGAGATCGAATCATTATCGAGTCCGTCATGTTGATGTTGACACTATTACTATATAAAATAAAGATTGGCAGGCTGTTATTACTTATGAAATTGTGAAAGAATCTGAAGAGAGCATCAATAAATCCGTCAGCTACTATATCTTTTTCTCGATTTATAGTTGTGTTTGCATGATACACACATATATATTTATATACAAATTAATAATACTGACATGGTGGTATATTAATCAGAAACAGCGCAATTAAATACAAGAGGGTAAGGATGGGCAGCAGCATCCTCGTCCCAAAGTTGCGCTCTGCGATTGCATACTCGCTTGCCTAGCAAGCCAATTATTATGGGCGAACTCTCCCTTTCTTGGGAAGGCCAAAGTCCAGCAGTGCACGTTTACGGCTGCTGTAATGATAAAGATAATATATTTAAGACAGAGCAACGTGTGTCGGGTCAGCTTGTACGATATGAAAAGAAGATTTTGTTTGGTCGATTATAGAATAACACGTTTTACTTAACTTAAGTACGGAACCCATAAGGGAAAGCCTAAACAAATAGAGATATATAGATATTACTCCAAAACACCATGGCTGATTGAGATAAGACTTTCCTACACAAATAACTAATTGTATTTGTATTGTATGATACATCAATACATCAATGTATTGTTTGTTTTAATTATCAAATAAAACTGTTGGTCTCGATAACTAAATACAGGCACGCATCAAGCCGAGTAAGAGCGACAACTTAATCAAACGGAAAATGAAGTGATAAGTGCGTTTGGGACATAGCCGGCGGTCGTAGCAAGCGGGCGGCACGCGCGCTCTGAGTGAATGAACGTTGTCTGAGGCACCGCGGTGCCGCGAGAACGGCGGCGTCACTTGGACGGCGGCTCGTAGCGCGCTACGAGCTCTCAGCTACGGGACTCCGCGGCGCCTGCCCTTTGTCTCACTGCCAGACCATTAACCCCGCACTTAGTATGTACTGCTCACCCTTGAATGATCGCGGGCGGGTACCGACGACACAGGCGCTATGTTTACTAACAACTATTTATTATAACTACGTCTACTGTAATAAACAAAGTTTATTTATTTATTATTTGTTCCGCTACTCGGTGTCATCACTGAGAATCAATTTCGAGATTGCTTAGTGGCCTCGCCGCCAAAAGTTGTAGGGTCGTTCTCGCAACTGCTAACATTACTATTGAGAACGAAATTGAAAAAACATGAAATCTAGTCGTATACAATGTTATATTGAGTTTTAACAAACAATCAATTGCAGTGTGGTACCGGCGGAGTATCGAGAATAGTACCTCCCTCTGTATTAGGTGCCCTAAGAGCTAACTTTAGCACCGGAACCGACAGACGACGGTATATACATTCAAAATAGCGCAGCCTAAATACTACAGGGTAGGAATGGGCAGCAGCATCCTTGTCGCGAAGCTGCACTCTACGATTGGCACCACGACTGCAAAAATCCCTTGGGGAGGCCTATGTCCCTCATCTCTGGGGAGGCCTATGTTCAACAGTGGGTATGATGATGAAGAAACAAAAAAATTCAATGCAGTAAAAATAATATTTTACAATATTTGGAAATAATTATAGAAATTATTTAGATGAACAAAATTTTGAAAGAAGATAGTTCGCTGTGGGGTCCACCGCGATTGAACTAGAAAAGCTCTTACAAATTGTAATAAAAGCCAAAGTGAACCGACTAAGACGGGTGATGGAATTATTATAAAGATGTGCACGTGAGTAGTTGGATGACCGAAGCCAGGGTGTGTCACTAGTTATTCAGTCTTTAGTGGACACAAGCTGCTCGCTCGAGGGGGCGATGTTCGGCTCCACAGGTTTGATCGATGTAGTGGAGGCCGCCGCTAAATTACACCACTTTAAAGGAATGCGTTGGCACTTTTAAGATGGGCATCTAATGTAGTTTTTGTATTGCATTTTCTTTTTTTCTTGTCTGGTTTATCAATTTTAACTTACAGAACAATTTATTTATTAAAAATCAAAGAGAAAATATTTTTAATGGTGCAAATCTGTTGATGAATTGAGGACCTATCATACCATTTTCTGTTAAGCTTCATAGTTTATGAAATGTTTATTGTTTATTTTATTTGTTGATCTTCGGAACTTTACATTTCATCTGCACACAAATCAGACTTTCTATGAGAAAGTCTTAACGTAAATAAATATAAATAAAAATATACCCGCAGTCATTGTACAGGAACCTTCGTGATAAATATTTGAATAAAATATGTTTGAAACCAGATTAATTATTTCCGTTGTATTAGAAATTACTTTAAATAATTTGTGTTTATTGAGAAAAATTAGCAGCAGCTCGAATCTGTGTTTACCAAATGTACCGTGATGTGTCTGACCGCCGAACGTACGCTCATTTGTTGAAATGCACCGCCGCCGCCTACGCACGACTGGCCATTAATATTTTTCCTACGGATGTACGGACAGTGTTGCCGCCACTCTCTGACATTACGTAAACGACAGAGACAAGTGCGTACAGCTGATGAATGGCTGATATTTTCCTATTTCCTGCGAAGAATTTATTGGACGGCAGTTTTGGGACATCCGCAGGATTTATTCTCTTGGTCTTAGCCAGTCTATGTTGACTTATGGCGGGGAAAACTATGCAATGGTATAGTAAAATACTTAATAAATGACTAGCTGGACCTAGACCGGGAACTAGTCTTAAAAAATCGTTGATCGGTATAAATATGAATTATATGTTTTCTCTATTTTATGGGTTTTAATTTTTTTGCCTTGATTATTTTTAGTCTAAAATATGTAATATGAGTTAGGCGTACTTCAAAAAAACTATAACTAAGGGGCATGCCTAACTTCATTAAAATTCGTTCACCGATTAAGCCATGATACGTAATAGATATATACAATGTAAGTATAGGTTTACTCTGCCAATGTGGAGTTGTGTACGTTGTGGTAATGCGACAGGATTTTTCCGGTTAAAAAAGTATTTTTATTTGCTGTCGCAATTATGTCTGATAACTCATCGGAGAGACTGTTATGTTTAGTGTACATTTTCCTTAAGTGCTCTTAAGGAAAATGTACTTCCTTAAGAGCAATATCGACATGAAACAAACGATGCATTCTCTAGCCGGAGTAAGTGGGCGCGCGGAACTAATCTTTCAAAGCACAAGCGTGGGACTTCACGATAGATTCCGGCGAATTATGGCCACTCGGATTATTGCGAGGCACCGACGCGGCGGGCGCCGCTCCTGCCTGTCGGTTGCAAAGCCCCATGTCCCGCTGCCGGCGGGCGCCAACAACGCTCCGTGCGACTAGATTCAAATCGGTTCGATGGCGGCTGCTTCCCGGCTCGATTGTTTATGGATTAGGTTTAATAACTTCAGATGTCTGTTCCTGTCAGGGCTGTCACAAGTTGTTAATTAAATTTGTTATTGAGATATCTATGGCCTGACCTTATTGGACCGGGAGCAGTGGCACCGCCCACCCTCGGGGATTGCGTAAATAAAGTTGATGGAATTAAGTTTAAGGACTTCTTAACTTAAATCATAATGGAATGTCTAAAAGTAAGTTGTCTAATCTTATCTAGTTGATAATGGCAATGAAAGGGTAAGTACATAAGTCGCTGTTTTAAGACGTTTCTAATGTTGTGTTCGAGTAAACTACCTTTCCGCGTCGGTTTAAAAACGTTACAAGTTCGATTTTTCTGTTATTTGTAGATCAACTCGATTTTTTCCTGTTGTTAAGTGGATTTTGTCTTATGGTTAAGTATTTTCTCAAACTATATCCTTAATAATAGAGTATATAATGTTTGAACTAAAATTGTTTTCACTATTATAATAATATTGTTAATGATAATGCCCCATAAGTAGAAAGGTCTGTTTGTGTCCTTAGTATACAGTAAAGGCGAGTATTGTTAATTAACTATTATCACCTGTGTCTGATAAATCTGTCAATTTTTTACTACATTATGTGTTACGTATTCTGTTGTTATTTGTGTCTCAACATTGAATAGACATCGTGTTAATAACACCTGTCAACACTGTCGTACTTGGAGAGACAGACTTAGACGACGACGGCGGGAGCAGACTGCCAACGTCGCGCATAAAACGTGAAGCACGCCTCGCATCCAAAGTACCGCAAAAAATATGGAGCATTCTTCAATACACCCCGCGCGTGCCGGCACGATGCGTCACCCTTATCAATACTGCTTTATAGATTGCCTCACGATTATATTTGCATTTAAATTAAACTGCCCGACCTTTATGTGCAGGGAATAGGGTCTGTAGTGGCTCGGCAGGCCGCCGGGGGCGGTACGTGATAAAATGTAGTTAATGAGAAGTAATGAAATTGTTGGTCGCGCTACCTACGTCTAGTATCGAGCGCGCGCTGCGACCGCGGACCTGGCGACGGGAACTCCCGGACCAGCTTTATTTGGGTACGACCAGGTCTGATCATATTTATTTGTGGCATGGAGTTAGACGTTTTGAAAAGAGTTATTTCAATATTTTTTAATTCATCTGCTGGACTTTAGCCTCCCCGAAAAAGAAAGAATTTTGCCCATAATTGGCGCGCTGGACAAGCGTGTTGGCAATCGCAGAGCGCAGCTTTTGCGACGATGAGGCTGCTGCCCATATCCACCCTGTAAATTTAGCTACACTGTTTCGAATGGATATACCGATATATCTGTCGCCTCCTACAACATCTGGTACAGGGGGACGTACTATTCGACCTAGCGGTATCTCACGGTAATTTCTTTTTATAAATTTTTATAATATAAGAAGATTGATTACACTGCGGTGTAGTATTACACAATTCACAAAAATGTGCTTTTTCAAAGATTCTACGGCGGACACAGCACGAATGGTGTGGCATACACACAGTTGAATCGTGTGGAAAATAGTGATCCACTGAAGCTTCGCATAAATAAAACCCCGTGCTAGCGTTTACCTCTCACGATGCATGAATACAAATTCAAGTAGCCTCATCGACCAGTTTACTAGAAAATATATATTTCTTTATTAATTTGAAATGAAAATTGTTTTCGGATTAGTTGCGCACATTCCTGCGTTGTTTCATGTGGATGTCCTGTCGTCAATCGGTTTCGGTATCTAAGTCGTACAATACCTAGTACAAGGAGGTACCATTCCACTCTGCTAGTTCCCCGGCGGTATTGTAAAATTCCATCTTTTAATTACTAAATTGTCCGGTAATGAAAAAGCTCGGCGCTGGTGGCAAGCTGGCGTCTCGTGGCGGAGAATACAATTAGAGGGTCGTTGAGCTGCAAACTTGAGAAGGTGCTGACACAAACAAACCAATAAAACGGCGGACAGGACGCGGACGCGACCCGGGAGCCGATCTAAAGAATCGATGCTGTTCTAATAATCACTCCCTCCATTTGCTTTCGGAGAGCCTGTAGTTTCTAATGCGTGATGTCGACGGCGTCTACCACTTCAGGTGACATATACCCCTACCTCATAAAATATGAATACTTCCAGTTTAACCTTTACCAGGTTCATCAGTATTATGAATATGATACAATTTAGTACTTCATATATCTAAATTAAAATTGTTCTGCTTCTTGTTTTTGACGATTTTAATGTGCTTGTATGTGATCAAAGTCGAAATCAGCTTCCAACTGACTGATAATTATGTACAAGTACGGGCAAAAACCACATTTCGTGGGAAGCCCAATGTCCAGCAGTGGGCTTCCAATGGCTGATATGATGGTGATAATTACGGTTACACAAGAAACACTCGTATATCGTATCTATACTAAGTATCGATACGTTGTTAGCGTGTGTGGGAACAGCTCCAGTGGAGGGCGACAACAAGGTCTCGCTGGCGCCCCGCGCCCCCCGCCGCCGCTCCCACTCCGTACCCACCCCGCGCCCCGCTCTCGTTACAATAGCTCGCCCCGATTCCTAGGATTTCACATGAGACGTGATATCCTACTAATGTTCTAGGTTTGCGAAATACCTTTAAACAGTTTGTAGTTTTCCATGAGGTAGACCTAATACAAAGATCGTCTACATTAATACCTCACTCTCATCTATTTCTACCGCTAAATATGAGTGCATTACTGTGTTGCGGATTGAAGAGTGAGAGAAATAGCTTTTAAAACTCATGGACACTGGTCATCACTCCATGGTCCGGCGTGACAGAATTGGCTTGGAATAGACTTAATATATATGTAAGAAAGTATTGCGTTCGATTCCCGCGCGCCGCACGTGTTAATCGAGCCGCCGAGAACCACTCGCAGCTAAATTCAATTTGCAGAAGCAAATACTATCGTTTTATGAACCGCGGCGCGTTGTTTGGCGAGCGCCGTTTTAAATGTCCGCTGGCGCTCCCGGCCGTCTGTTTGTTTGCGCGAGGTGGATGGAAGCGCCGGTGCACTTGATCCGTGTCTTACTGAACAAATAATGTTGATTGTATTGCATTTTACTGGCTGGAATTGTGAACTGGAGATCGTTGGATTTGTCGCTAACGAATGAAACTATAAATGAATCAAAATAATTAATAAATATATAAAATATAAAAGTTACCTAATACATATTCTACCATTTGCGCATTATCTTAAAAATACATGAAACCGATACAAAGAAGAGCCATGTCAGAAGAAGAAACGAGCGTGTATTAATGGACCAATGCGAGTAAGGCAGCAAGTAAAGATACATAGTCTCTGCCCACCCGACGGGACACAGGCGTATTAAACCGATACAACGAGTTTCTAACTTTGTACCCTACTTGTTGGACGTGTCGGTTAACGTGGTCTAAACATTTCAAAATAGAAAACTGCAACAACTCCAGAGTAGTAGTGTACGTACATGATCGCATTAGGGACCAAAACTTGCAAATTTAAATATACTTTATTTAAATAAGCCCAATAGAATTGTAAATAAAATAAAAAATACTTCCTAGAAGTCATTCGCTTTGATTGCACCTATCTTATATTAATTTGCCTACATCAGACAGGTAAATCTAAGTTTACTACTGGTTTGTTACGCGACCCACTGTAAAACAAATTTCAGAAATTAGTTTCTGTAAATTTTTCTTAACGAATCCAAAATTTTGTTTCAAATAGCGAACACATCGCGATGTTTCTGGAATTGTAAGAAATGTATTATTTTGAGTATATTGATATATTTATAATCTGGAAGAGCCTTGAGTTCGGTCGCGTCAGTTCACGCGAGTGACGTGAACTGAGATTTTGCTTTGTATGCACTATAGCAGTCATTTCAATCTGCGTTGTAGGTTTACGCTCGTAGTTTATAATCCAGATGTCACAGCGCGTGGAGTGTCCGGCAGTGCCGGGTTCGTGGCGTCCGCGCCGATTGCACACGCTGACTCGAACACTAGCTGAATTCTACGGATTTACTCACTGCTTTTTTGAAAGACAGTATTCATCAGCGCTATTGGACTGGGACCCACCAAGTCGCATCATTTTACATTTGTCTGGGTGTTACAGAACTGACGATTCATAATCTGAAATACATTTAGTTTAATACGTGTTTCATGTGTACGAGTATTAGGTGCAAATATTAGAATCTGCTCTAATTTTTATTTGGAAATAAAGTAAAACAATCTACTCTTTAAAACATAATTTCCAAAATTACTTTATAGCATTTTGCCCAACAAAAGTAGTATGTACGAAGCCGCAGGCCGCTTATAAGTATACAGTGCATGAGTTGCCATAAATAAATGTAGGAAGAGTGCGCTGTCCTAGATTTTTCAAGGGTTAATTTTTAAAAAACCATATCATGATTTTAAAGAACCATAGCGTATCATAATCATCATTCATGGTGAACAATATCACCAACAAAATTAAGAACAACATCCGTATTTTTGCTTTTTCTGTAAATTAAAATCCACCATATAAGACTGTTTAGCTTTGAAAATACGCAAAAAGATACTGACTCATTGAATGATTGGTGTCAGGTGAGAATAGCTGCTGCCTGCCGCTGAGTGTCGGCAAGTGCAGTCAATAAGGTATCATTAATTCGCGTGAAGAATCTATTCAATTAACGATACACCAACGCTGGGGTAACTTTTAAACGAAAACAAGCGGTCCGGGATTTGTGTGATGTGTTCAATACTGCGGTCAGGTTCAACCAACATCACAGTGCAATTAGCAGGAAATGTAGCCAGTCGTCGGAAATTATAAGCCGCATGTCAAAGGAGTTTAATCTACGTATCGTGCTTGCATCCAGTCATCATATCAGCTATTGGAAGTCCACTTCTGGTATGTCCGGAAGTGAACTTCCAATGCACCGCCCTATCCAAATAAGGAGGGTTTTCGCTCATAATTACCACCAGTGCAAGCGTGTTGGCAATCGCAGAGCGCAGCTTTCATGACGGGGATGCTTCTGCCCATCCCCGTCCTGTGCATTAAAGCTGCACTGTTTCCGATGGATATACTGCCATCGCTTGGCTCTGGTACCTTAGTTGCCTCTTACAACACCTGGTGCAGTGGGAGGTACTAAGGTATACTCTACCAGTACCTCACGGCAAATATTTCTTTTTATATATTTCACTTGCACATCTATCATTGACGTTGGTTGCTGCTTGGTTGGTTGTGATGGTGATTAAATTCATGGTTTCGCTGCGTGATATAATAACTAAGGACTGACTGAATTTTTGTCTTGGTTAAAATAATGCCTTGTTTGTAGCAAAAACTCCTGATAGTAAAAAATAGCATTGCTATTTTCATGCAGATTTACCTTAAATTTATCTTTGGATATTTAACTTGCGTTGATTTTGATGCAAAAAGATGATATCAATGCAAGAGATTAGGGTCGTCAGTATTAGGTACAAGTGTAGAGCAATTACAGTACTTTCTGTCTAGGGAATATTATTGTAATTAATTATTTATTTTTAACGACTTAAAATTGCATTTAAATTATTAACTTTTTACCTACATAATTTATAATTATACAAAATTTTCTAAAGTAACGAATATCTTGAGTTTTTGCTATTGCATACCTGTAGAGTAGAAAAACCCGACTGATGTACCGGATCCGACAAATGGCGGTATATCCATCTAAAACAGCATAGCTCAATACAATTCTTCTTTTCTTAAAGAGGTATACGTCCAGTCCCAGTGGACGTTCGACTGCTGCAATCAAAATTAGAATTATTTTGAGTTTGAGGCCCTCCCTGAATGGCTTCAATGATATGGGCCGGATGCCTTCTACTTTTAAGTTTGAGTATATTACATGACAATCTTTAGTTACACTACGTACAAAACATTTGCTGTTTTTATTCTATACTGAGGTCACAACACCAAATCAGTTTTTCATTTCGTACTTGTATGTAGCACACCTGTATATACTCGTACGTATATAATGACCTCTTCCTTAATAAACTCGATCACACGACTGTTAAACACTCGCAGCATAAAAATAATTACTGTTCACCACCGCGGCGATATAAAACTCAATTTGACTACCAGCCCCGACGGAGGGTGGCGTTAGTGGCGGAAGGTGGGGGAAGGTAGGGGAGGCGTGTCAGTATAATTTGCATAAAGTTAGCTACCCGATGTTTTAATCAAACACTTCGACGACAAACTCGTACTCGACCGCACCGCCGCCCGAAACTGACCTTTATCGCGTTAAGATTAAGAAACTTTTCTCATTCTCGAGACACTTTTTACTCAATCCCCGTAATTGGTGTCTCGTCCAATTACGGGGTTGGGATAATCGATGCAAATTAGCTGATTTGTTTTCTTAGTCTCCGTGCTTGCTCTCCGCTTTATATTCTTTTCACGGTTGCAATTAAAACAACTGGATTTTGCTTGTTTATAAGTAAGTAACTTGTACAATTGCTTCTAGTCATTAGTCGTCAGGTATCTTTTCACTTTCATTATTTTTTATTTTCTGTAGATATTGCTTTTACTATTGTCACTCGACCGCGCGATGTCATCGCCATCATTTTTTTGGCAGTAGATATATCCTATACTATTCTTAGAATATCTTTTGATCGCTGAAATATAATATACGGTGTTGGTATCAACACCATTGCTGCCATTGGAAGTCCACTGCTGAAAATATGCCTCCCCAAGATTTGCTCATAATGCTGTAAGTGCTGCTTTTGCGACAGGGATTCTGCAGCCCGTTCCCGCCGTGTGAATTTGAGCCTCGCTGTTTCTGATGGATATACCGGCAGTCTCTCTCAGAGCTTGTGACCTCTGAAGCTCCATCTACATTACATCTGGATGTTCCGCTGGATGATCGAGAAGCGTTTAGAATGGATTAGCTAAGGATCGCTCTACAAATGACCGGCGCGCCTTAATGTCACCAATGTCAATGGGACTAGTTTAGGTTCCTCAATAAAAAAATAATCACCGACCCAAAATGACATTGAAAAGAACTTAATTTAACTAATAAGGTATCGCGTATCGTTTTCACGCGGCAAACAAAGTTGAGGAAGTCCTTGTTTAATCCAACATGACTGACAGAAATATTTAAAGTTCCCGCTGAAGATGTAGAAAAATAACTTTCAAGCCCAGAGCGACAGTTCTAATAAAAATGAAGTGCGGAACTTTGCGTGGACTGCGACGATGTTTGTTATTTGTTACAGTTGCTCGTTCTCTCGTTATTGTTCGACGGATGAGTCGCTGCGTCGCTGTCGGGGCATGCGTGCTCGGACATTATAGCTCGAGATCGAACTGGTGATGAAACTGATATGTACCGTATATGTAGGAGCACTCATGCGACCACCCCCGCCCGTCGAGCCATGGTATTTAATAGAAATAATGTTCTATTTAATAGGAACTTTGAATTTTCTAATGGACGTAGAATTACGATAATGATTTGTAGGGCTATGATTAAGAGCAGTTGAAAAAGCCGCGAACCGAAGAATGGACGTTCGCCAAAATCTTAGAAAGGCTCTAGTATGGTTTACTTATATTTTAAGCTTATACACGTAGATATAAATGAATTTTGCGGAAGTAAGGAATATATGCTAGATAAGAAGAATATTGATATCTATACTCGTAGTGTCTGCTCACTCCGTCTTGTGGAAAACCGGTGTTAGTATTTGAGAAGCAAAACGTTTAAAGTTGAAATAATTGTGTGGTTGCTGAAGTTACTCTGCTTTTTTATATTATGATGTCAGCAAACAAGCTTACGGTCCACACGCACATGACGCACAAGTCATCACGAGGATATCACTAGCGTGTCGCCAACCTGTGCCAACCTATTGTGATATTGCCAATTATTACTCGGGCCACCTCACAAGCGGACTATCTCTGTTTAATTCATACGTAAATGCTCACGTTTTGTTTAATATCGTGAATTTCCTTTTATCTTCATTATAATCAGCCTGTACCTTCAGTCATTTTTGTGTCTGTCATTCTTAATAAGACTATATTATTAAAAATAAAAGATTTCACTCTCAAGTGATGTATGATTCGTTATAATCAGAGATAGTGCCTTCACGTAGCCAAAGGTTCTACGAAACATCAACTCCGTAATAAGACATCATTATCACTATTCCTTATTCTCGCAGATTCTTTTCTGGGGACTCGCGTAATGGGCGAGCCCGCTTGCCGTGCGTGGGAGACTTGGCCCAGTGAATTGTCACAGGTGTAAGAAATATTTGTATTCATTCTGTGGCTGTTAAAATATATATTTAAATAATGTATTCGTAATTTTATGTTCTGATTTCTGATATCCATGACAAGTGCTTTAAGCTATTACGAAGTCAGATCAATGTATAATTTGAGTAAATTT
>JACJUM010003223.1:12847922-12926501 GCA_020976665.1 Heortia vitessoides | reverse complement strand
ACAGTGGACCGACCTATATCCAACAGTGGACCGACCTATATCCAACATATGGCTTATATGATGATGAACAAAAAATGATGTAGACAGTAGACACCTCAACGTCCGTATGAGTCAACTGATTTATGAAACGCATTCCTTTCATTATTACTTTGTATGCATGTCTTAGGTGGTAATCTACCAGTGGTTGATCGCGGTGACTGGAGGGGGCGGCGGCGCGCGCTGGCCGCGGGCTGCAGCCGACACCGAACAGTTCGCAGCGCTGTCATAAAATATACATAAACCTACATACATCTCCATTAGTTACCGTTTATTGGCGCGTAAAATGTATGACATGCAATCAATCTCTATTTTCTCATAATTTTATCTGCGGTAGACGTGACTTTCGTAGTCTTAACTTATTCGTATACGATGTACAAGCAGTGCCCCGCGGTTTCACCCGAGTTAAGTTGTAGAACAAATCTTACCATTAATACTTCTCTGTTATTTGGTCTTAGCGTGATATTATGTATTTAAGGTCAGGCATTCGTTAGTCAGTAAGCGTCTCCATTTATATATATAGATTTCTATGGGCGAGAGTGGTCGTACGCTTCTAGTCGGTGTGAGGATTGTTAAAAATCCAAAAGACATTGTATTTGTATAATGAATATAATCACAAGGACAATAAGGATAATGCCGTTGAACCTAAATATGTATTGTCATAAAAAATAAAAGAAGATAAAAATTAAAAAGTAATTCAGGGAAGAAGAAAAAAGTTTCACTCGCCATCCAAGATGATAATGTACTGTTGATGCGGATCTGAGCTCCGTTTAAATATAAAGATCTGTCGCAGGATTTCATGAATAAGCACAAATGCAAATTCATAAAAAAAGTCTCGCCGAAAAAATTTGTGACCTAACTTCGTGAAACTTGCTTAAAGCACTTATGCAATGGTCAGACAACAGAAGAATTTCAAATATAATTCTAAAGTACATATTTTTGACACCCAGGCACGTAACAAACAGAAATGTTTATTACATTAATGTATGTCCTGGGCAGGGATGGAACCACTGAGAAGACACTACTAAATGCGCCATCGGGTCCTAGATAATTTCAACTAATATTAAAATACGAAAGGAAGTTTGTTTATTTGTTACCTTATCACGCTACATCTGCTTTAACAATCTAATTTAAATTACATAAGGAAAAAAAAATAGTACCTTCATCTCTAAAAAAGTACTGTTTCCACGTGAAATTTATGTGGTGGAAGCGGCACGTATAGCTAGTAGACTATCTTTAAATGTACATTGTATACCTCAATTCGGTTGTTTCTACAAGTAATGCAATACCCGTAATTTATGAGGGACTACCCTCGGTGCATGAAATGTATCCAAACAGTGTATTTTACAGGTGATTATGACTGAAATAGTGGAAAGTATTCAATACTAGACAGGGTCACAAGATTGAGTTATTTCTTTGCAGTGTAAGTCCGTCATATACAAATAATACAACCAAATTCCAGAACGAGAGATATTATTTCAGTTGTCATATAAATTTTATTTTTTCTGACTTAGTCTGGCTTGGATGAGACCGAAGTTCTATTTTATTTCTTTTTATGTTTGTCTTTGTTATACTTGACTCAGAAGAATTAGCAAATTTGCCATTTTCGGGTAGAAAATCGTTTTTAGATGTAATTTAAAAAAAATTGCCGACTAAAGGGTGGGACATTAAATACGAACCAAATTAGATTTTTCCGGAGCTTTCGCAGCAGCTGTTGTGGATTATTTGGACTTTTGTTGAAAATTAATGAGTGAGGTTGCTTTGATCAATTTCAGGTAGGGAATACTTGTTTTTATTTCTCAGGCGGTGACCATTTTTCTGTTTTGTTGATTGATTGTCTTGCTGTGTAATAAAAAAATCTAAGCGATTGAAAGAATATTAATATAAATTACGTGTAAGCAGCTTATTTTTAATGGCTTTAAATTGATAGTTTCTTATTCTTGAGAACGGTTGCCGCAAGGTAATCGAAACGTCGAACAAATGTAAAAATTTAAAGAAATAACCGTTAAATGAGTAGGTTTGTTATAAACAGAACGCGTAAATATAAGGAAGTATTGTACTCGTACGTAATTTTCGCTTGTGTGTGACACTACTTGGCATTCTTCCGAGGTCGTCCGGTTCACAATAACCTATGTGAGATTAGACAGTAGCAAGGTTTTTTTATTATTCCATTAATACTAATGGCACCAGCCTGTAATAAGTTATTGTTTATATATTTATAAAACATAAATGACGCGACAGACTTTGCACTGTCTAAACTATGAATATTGAATTAGAATTGGTATGAATATTTAAAAAATATATTCCGAACGTAACGATGGGCAGATATGTGAAACGTTATCAGGTTACATTAAAATAAAATGTTAATTTTTATTTTTGACGCAATACTTTCTATTTTTAATTTTTTGCTTTAATAGGGATCATCTATAGACTATAACAAACTGCTAACTTAAATTAGTGTTGTATCACTTTGCGCGCTGTCACATTGATATAAATATATTCCTTAACTCATTTAGGAATACATATAAAAGAAATAATTTTATATCTAAAATTTTTGCTTCAGTGATACACCACTTATTTGAGTTAGCAGCTCTAAAATTTACGCCATAGACTGAACAACTGTGTTGACGTAAATACGTCGCTGAATTTGCTTCTTTTCAATACATTGATGATAATACAATAAACTATCACCGAAATAGGAGCAGGTGTCAATTGTGTTGTACCACTTCATTATATAAGAGTCAAAGCATCTTTCTCCCAAAGAAATTATGTACACGTCTAGATTCGAAACACTGTACTGATTTTATTTGAATTTCATGAAGAGATTAAGTTGAGTTTGAAGCCACATTTAGGTTCTCTTTGATTGGAACCGTTTGACAGCGAAAAATGTTATCTTTCGCGCGGACGGCGACGCGGTCATCAGTCGTAGTATATTTATTATAAATATGAAGTGTTTCTAATCAAACCAAAAAGCACGCGGTCGTCACTTCAAAATTTTACCAGAGAAACAGTTAGAACCTCCAGGCGGGCGCCGCACCCGCCCTGCATCCTACCGATGGCCTGGTAGCCACGTCGAATGAGACTGAGCGCCACTTCTTCCATGTACTTCTTCCATGTACCTGCTGACAGTGGCGCGGTCGATTTCCGCTTGAATCAAGTGATCAGTTGCATTTTTTAAAGTAAAATTTCACTTTAATTATGGAATTTGCAAATTGCGTATCGACACAATAACCAATTGTGAAAAAAAATTAAATAGTTCTAATACCATGGGTTTATTTATGAATTCAACTCTCATGTCATGATGGAACTTTCTATCAGGCTTCTGCGCCACCGGATTGTTTTGTGCAACATTTCGTTCCACGCGCAATTAGTATCAACAGTTGGTAATGTCACGAGACCGGAGAACGTAATCAGACGACAAATTGGAAGAACGCAAACAAAACAAAAAAAGCGTCTTTTAGCGAACGCTGCTCCCTCGGGATCCAATAAGGATTGCTTGGAGGATGTGGAAGTTTGACTCTTATACTCCAGAGATAGGGCCTACTTTGAAGTTGCTAGTAGGGTCGATGGCGGAGGCACGATCTCTAATAATGAGCTCGGGAAGTAAAAGAATGTTGGCAGGATCTGGTGCGGACTCGGGCCAGGAGACGTTTCAATTTGAATCGGTGGCGGTCGTCGCCTGTAACTCTCTATTTTTATGAACTGCTTTATTTTTTTCTAGCTCATCAAAATTGAACTGTATAAGCAAATGATTAAGTTCAAAATTCGTTGTTATTACTTAATTGATTTGTATATATTGATTCGGTGGATTGTAAGTACAAGTACGCAACATTTGCCGACCGCAGCGCGCGTCGCGTTTCTTTCACTTAGGAGCGGAGAGCGTTTTGGTAGACTAGAAGTGACCGTTTCGTTTGCAATACCATGTGGTGTTGCATACAATAGCTGGTCGATTTTTTCTATAGGTAAAGTATCACTTAAATCACTCCAATGATTCTGCAATACCTAGTTCTCTTCGCATATCAGCTAAATCAAAAGATCCGTTCTCGTTGTCTTAGCGATTGCACATGCTATCTAAAGGATTTTAATTTAGGTAAGCCCTAAAAAAATATTGTTGCAAAGTTTGTTGCTTATTACCGCAGATAATTAAACTTCTGCTGTACCGATGCTCGTCACAAGACAATTGAGTAAGCGCGGCTAGCATTGACAAATGACAACTACATTTTCCTGACTTCTACATATAATAATAATAATAACTTTATTCAACAACAAAAGCAAACTTAAACTAAAATACACTTTGATACTTAAGTACCTAAGCTAGGTCTAGCCTGTTCTTATAGGCACCTATGCTCTGTAGTGTGCATGTAGGTGTGAATGTGTGTGTGAATGTGTGTGTATATGGTCTAATATAATACAAGGTTTGTTAATACAACACATTATTTACGCACAAATTACGTAAATACATAGAATATAATAATAATAATAATAAATTCCCACAACATCTCATACATTGACCTGACTCCGTGGTAAGTCGCTTAAAGCACTTGTGTTACGGACGCCAGACAACAGAGGAATCACAAATATACTACTTAAATACATATATTTTACACCCATACACAGAGCAAACACAAATATCATCATATAAATATTTGCTCTGGGTGGGAATCGAACCCACGACCCCTGGTGCACAAGACAGGATCACTACCATCTGCGCCATCGGGCCCGTCAATGAAGCTATACTGTGTAAATACAATATACCTATATATAAACAATAATAGGAACAATAAATATAGTCCAGTCTAGCATAATATTGTAAGCAATTCCTCTGTCTTGTTGTAGTCCAATGCCAAGAGCCATTCCCTCACTGTTGTTTTGCATGTGTGTTTATTCATGACCTGAATATCTATTTCATGTTTAATTTAGTATAAATATATGGTCCTGCAAAATTTGGAAATCGCTGTGCGAACCGTGTACGACATGGCTGATGTATATTTTGGAAATTCACATACCTTCGTCTACGACGTCTATGAGTTAGTTTATTTTCAGGTTTACATAGTTTTTGTTGTTTGACAATAAGTTCTTGGTAGTACAATTGTCTCACTGTTAAAACTTTGCTATGGATATAGAGTTTTGAGGTAGGGTATTTAAAGGGTAAAGTATACATAACTTTGAGCACAGATCTCTAGCGGTAACATACTCGTTTTAGTAGCACCCCCCCAAATAGTAATACAGTACGACAAGAGAGACTGACATAGAGTTACGTATAATGTTTTTAATTTTCTTTCTGTAGCAATATCTTATATTTCTAAAAACTGCAGTTAATTTCCGAATTCCTTGCGTTAAAATATTTATGTGAGGGTTAAAAGTTAATAAAGAATCGAATGTTATGCCAAGATATTTATATGTTGAAACATTTTCTAATTTCAGACAAACACAAGTACCCTTCTTAAATTTACAATTTATTTGATGGGCAAAGAGATGCAAAGAATTTGTAGTTGGTTGAGATTTCTTAGTAATCGGAAAAGTTAAGAATTTTATTTTATCTGCATTTAAAGTTAGTATTCCTTCCATTCAATTGTTGTTGTATGTCAGTAAAGCCAGTTTGGGCATTTGCGGTGACATCTTCCTAGTCACTACCACTAAACACTAGAGCAGTATGATTGATTGACGCGAATCAGTTGTCATGTTTTAATTAAATTACAGAAATTAAGTTTAACAAAAACTGTTCGGTCATGATTCTGCTTTTTGCATTCCAAAAGTACCAACTTCGCCATCCTGTCCCCAAACGCGTTACACTAGGAATTGAGTATTAAGTCCATCGCCTGACTGTAAGTCGGTAAGCTGGTGCTGGCGGACCTACAGTCTCACTCGTATATATACGATATGAGCATAGAACAGCAATGAAACAGTTGCATTGATCTGGCGATGAATGGCCCGGTTGCCCAGTGAGCGCGCCATCACGCCGGAGCCGTATCAATTAACCTAGGTAATTGCTGTTGGATTTGCCGCTATGGTTTTCTAGCTGATTGCTTCTGTCGATTACTGGAGTGAGCCATGATTAAGTGCCACATTCATGGTTAGACAACACGGCTGATTAACAGATACTAGTTCACTGTTTGACTATAATACTGATATAATTGGCTACCTAAAACTGCCTTCTTATATAGGATGGATGGACGCGTGGATTAATAATAGTTACATTGAGGTTCTGTTGACTACTGTGAAAGTGACAAAATATAGTTTGCTAACCTACTAGACAAAATCTCGGTTAAATCTCTTAAGTCCAGAGGGAGTCTTGCTCACGTGAAGCCGGAACAATAAGTGCTCCGGCAAAAATTGCTTGTAAATGAGCCGCCTTCGTCTGGTAGCGCCGGCATTATCATAACAACTCAGTAACAGTTTTAGCAACAAACTATCCGAACTCGACAGGAAGCCGGTTTTTCCGCATAATTAAGGACGTTGAAAATTTGTTTACAACGCTATTAGGTTTTGGTTCCTTTTTTTGCAGTTCTCAACTCATGGTATGTGATATTAAAGGTACAACTAGTTATGCTAGCTTATGGATTCTTTTGATCCTGAGAGAACAAAGTCCCCGAGGATGTAATGTAACATGAAGCTAATATTAAAATTGTAAAAGTAGCTCTGTCTGTCTATTTTGTTTGTCTCTAGGCGACTTTTGGCTGCGCGAAAATTACCAAGTGTTCTTGTTTGACTATTTATTATATTTAACTGCCTTAAAATACGATTTATTATGTTTGATTTCATTTTGACTGAATTTTAGAAAAATCATCATTTCATATTGTATTGTTTTCTTTGAGTAAAAACAACTTAATGTCAACACACAAAAATGAAGTATACGGTAGGGTTGCGTCGATATGAGGCAATCAGAAATACCGACAACCAATAAATCGTACGTCAGTTTCAGGGCGGCCCATGAATTAATATTACGGCTTCCCCTCGGCTATCCTGAATCTTTGATATAGAATTTGAACTTGACAGAAAGGCTTGATTACAACATGCGACATTTCGACGATCGAAGGAAAATAATCAAACTTACGTATTCAATATATTTCAAGTTTCATTTTTCAGAATACATCAGTGCTAAACTGGACTTAATGCCCAGCAGACGATCTTGCGTATTTAATATTCTTCTATAAAGGATAACATACATGGTACCTACACTCTGACTTCAATATCTACAATGAGCAGATATCGGCAAGATACAAAGTATGTCCGTCATATCAGCCATTAAAGTCTATTGTTGGACATAAGCTGCCTCAAATAAGAAGGAATTTTTCCCATAATTGCCGCGCTGGGCAATGTCAGAGTGTAGCTTCGTGACGGCGATACCGCTGCCTATTTCAAATGTTCAGGGTACATTTGAGCTGCACTGTTACGGATTTATATACCGCCACCTGTCGGTTCTGGTACTTTAGTGGCCTCTTACGATACCTGGTACAGGGAGAGGTACTATTCTACTCTGCCGGTACCATACACTGCTACGCATAGATGCAATTAATACGATAAACACCAAATAAGGATCTACAATTTGGTATACGTTTGGGCATGGCAAAACGAATGGTTGTAATTGTACGAAATATTGTAAAGTGCTTGATTATTATCTGGGATAATATAAAGGCAATAAAATTTTTACAAAATCTTTGTATGCCCTGCTGGAAGTATTGATAAATATGCTTTTGATAATTTTCCGTATTTTCCGTTTTACTTTATGTTAAAAGCTATAAATGTTATAGGATTCCTCGAAAGCAGTAAGTTCCACTATAAAGCGAGGAAAGTCGCGAGCAATGGCCATTGATTTATTCGGCCGGCGAGCAATTTATTCGGACATACAAAAGTCGGCTCGGCGTGCGGACACACGAGCGAATGAAGCGAGGCAGCCGATGGTTGCGGTTCAGTGCTTTATTCAAACGTTTCGTCCAAAATATTTATTTGGGCATTATCGGGACGTTTAAATATATATTCCATGTGTATATCAACATCGGACAACAGTGCGGACCAAATAATATGAGCCATCAAATAGTATACCTATGAGTCGTTAGGAAAAAACTTAGATATCGGAGCTGACACATGGCGGCATATCAAATTTATCCAGGTGGCGTAGGCAGTAAAATGCTCGACACGAAGCTGTTTTTGCATTTTCCACAACGCCATTCCAGCGTTGCCATTATTGGCTAAAATGTCTTGTTAAAAGCCCAATATTATGGGGAGGCTCCTGTCAGAAATGGAAAGTCTACGGCTCATATCAACCTGAATTAGTTTCAGGATGTATCGGTCATCTGAACCTTTGTAAAAACGTCTAAGTTCCGAGCATTAACTGGAATCACATAAACATTCACTATTTAAAGTTCATTTCTTTAGTAAAAAGAAATGAACCAGGAAGCATCGATGGCTGCATTTCACGAGGCATCGCACTTTCATTGAAATTGTGCCAAACAAACAATCGCCCCTGTATATCTCGGCCTTCACCACTATAGTTTTGACTTTCATTGCCACAAAATAGAGTTCAAAATGACTCTCACAAAAGATGAATGAGTATCATGCCACTTGTTAACTGGCGCAGGAATTTCGACTTTAAGTGGTGCGTGTAAAAGCGATTACGGGTTGATGAGCGAATGTGTTCGGCTCAACAGGTCGCGGCACGTTTATCTCTCAGAAAAATAGCCTGTGTTCATAGGATTGTGTGTGTGAGCTTGGGTTTGCATGTGTGTGCTGTCTTGAGGCAAGCGAGGTGAGGGGTGAAGGTTCACTAGTGTAGAGATTACATGGAAGTTTTATTTTAAGCAACAAATCGTAGGTATTAAAAATATGAACATAATATGATACTAAAGGTATATCTCGTAACGTATTCAGATCCTCCCCTTGTATCGTTCTGAATATGTAACGAATACGTAGGTGTAGTGATGCTTACTCATTCATTACACATTCCTATAAACTACAAATTGCATACCGTCTTCTTGCTCGCGACTCAATGCTATTTATATCACGATATAAGGGATCTTTTTCAGGATCCAAAGTAGTTTTGAAAAAATTATATGGCGGATGACGCAGACGGTAGAAATCCTATCTTGGGCACCACTAAGCACCACGTGGGTGCGATTCCCACCCAGAGCAAATATTTATATGATGATATTTGTGATTGTTCCGGCTTTTTACGGAGTCAGGTGAATGTATGAGATGTTGCGGGAATTGATCCTGTGAAAAAAAAAAGATATGCTGTAAAATTGTTGCTCACGTAACTAAAACATAAAAATATAATTATGTTTCCAAGAAAAGACTAGACTCTATCACAATAATGACTTTACCTTCGATGATCCAAAGGAATTACTAGACTTACGCAACATGTAAGTCACAGAAAGAAGCCTGCTGTAAACTTATCTACCGGCACCAGTCGGCTCTTAGGACTTAGCTGACAGCTGGTATATTACGCTAAGAGAGGTACCTACAAAAACTATTCGTTCTTGGATATTAATTTAACAAATGTACGTAATTATTCGAGGTGTTGTAACGTTGAGTTTTTTACGTTACATTGGTTTATGTTACTGATACATTTAAGTTTATTTATTTAATATTTATTATTCATTATCATCATCATACCAGCCATTGAAAGTCCACTACTGGCCATAGGCCTCCCCAAGAAGGGGTGAATTTTGCTCATAATTCCCGCGCTTGACAAGCTTGTTGGCAATCGCAGAGCGCAGCTTTCGCGACGGAGATGTGCTTATGCTGCCCATCCCCGCCCTATACATTTAAACTGCACAGTTTTGGATGCGTACCACTATCTACCGGTTTTGGTATTTACGACATCTGGTACGGTGGGAAGTACTACATATAACCGCGTGTAACGCGACCCGCAAACGTAGTGTGATCATTTTGAAGACATCTACGCTATATTGGGGAATATAAAGGTATCAATTTTACAAAATATATACGTAATATATTTCTTTAATCTGTATATGCGCGCGAGCCGTTAACGAGTCGCCTTAATCGAGCTGTAATTGTCTTAGACAAATATGTTCTGTTCATAGAATATTATTATAATTTTCTTTTAGTTTAATTAATTAATGTTAAGTTGTATAAATCGAGAGGTGATAATTATAAACTTTAATTGTCGTTTCTTTATTTACAAGTAAGATTTTTGGTTAGTTGTGTAAATATTACATGATTGTGTGATTTCTACTCGATATACTCAAATCAAATTGCTATCTTTATTTACAGAGAAACAAATTGGAGTTTTATTTTACTTCTGAGATTAAATTACAAATAAATTTATGTATTTACATATATTAAAAATAGTATCCTTAAACATATTAAATGGAATGTACTTTTTAAAGATCACTTTGGTTTAAATTTTTGTCAATATATTTATTCCAATTTGAGGCACACTATAGTCGACGTAAGGTATCCCAGACTGGTTCGATTTTA
The DNA here is from genome assembly GCA_020976665.1 of Heortia vitessoides. Classification (NCBI taxonomy): domain Eukaryota; kingdom Metazoa; phylum Arthropoda; class Insecta; order Lepidoptera; family Crambidae; genus Heortia; species Heortia vitessoides. The sequence goes on along the minus strand of JACJUM010003223.1, from coordinate 12,916,025 downwards.
TTAGCTGAGGAAATCTTGTTCTGGTAATATCTCTAAGAAATATAATTTAAATTAGTTTTAGAAAAATATTTATTTATTAATATTTTGTTTTAAGTTTTCGAAGAAAACTGGTTAGAAAACTAACTATATAAATATTGTCCTAACAATTATCTAATAAAGAATTTAGGTTTTCGTTTGGCTCTCAATTTTCATTGTAGCATGCTGTCATACTATAGTTTGTATATAAATTATTTCTATTATAAAGGAGTCGTTCGTTGCCAATTCCTAAAGAAAGGTTTAAAATATAAATTTGAGAGAACCGTGAGGTATTATTTTATACACTACACTGACGTTACCAATAGTTTACTAATATCATGTATTATATAATATTTACCAATACCAAACTGATTTTGTCAAAATAACTTTCACTATAAAGGTACCTTAATCATAACAAAAGGGTTTTCTAGAACAGTCTAGAACTTTCAAGTTCTTAATTATTTTTATTGTTGTAGGAGCAACAAAGAAAGGACTCTCTCTGCCGCTGAATGTATGCATTTATTCATTTTTAATGTAATGTGTTGTATTAATTAAAATTTTATTATATTATATTTTTATTTATATAAGTGTTTTTCATTTTCATGTATTAAAATTGTGTTCACGTCTCCTTTGTTAGTAGCGGGGAGCGTGTGTGACAGTGGGCGGCAATTATTGTCATGACCCTGAATTTCTTAAAAAAAATACGGTATAGTTTTACCCGAGTTTACTAAAAAGAACAAACGGCATTTTTGTCAGCAACACTACTCGACAACAAAATGCATTGTCTGAGCTTTTAAAGTAACTGAGTTCATAAATTTTCCGAGATCCTAAAACTAAGTTATACTTTATTAACAGCCAAACATATTTAATAATATAGTGTGCAGAGTTGTGCGTAATATTAATACATTAGGTATTCATTAGGGCCGGCGAAGTCCGAAAATCAGAGCGAGCAAATATCCGCTGCAGTGTCAGGGTTTAATCAAAAGTGGCAGCGGCCGGGGCCGCCTCAAATGAAGTGTCAATAGGTTTTTTTAATTGTGGTTCATCTTATTCAATTTACAACGTTTTCTCAGTGTCCTATACCATTTTTATAAATGTCGTTTAAAAGTTAGAGACTAATACCTCCCCATGTACCAGGTGTCGTCAGAGGTGACTAATGTACTAGATGGCGGTATATCTATCTGATACAGTGCAGCTCAAATGAACAGGGCGGGGATGAGCAGCGGCATCTCACATCTCATTGCAGTGAGTAACGAATGGCTTCCAGAAGCTGGTATGATAATTATGATGATGGTGATGATGATAGTCGTGATGAATGTATCATAAACAAACTGTGTTACTGTTATCAATATATCAATATTTTATCTAATATAATACCTGCATCCGAAATAAGTATTAAACTATTTTGTGGTATGTAGTTTTATCAGATAGCAAGGAACTCAATACTTTAATAGATATTTTACACCTACACCCAGAGGTCAATATCGCTTAATGACAGCTAAACTGTGAAAACGTCGTGCCGAATATATAGACAATAAAATAGTTATTTTTCTTGTGTGGAACAGCCCTTGCCGATTGACAATACTAGACTCTCGGAAACATGTCACCGGTGTTCTTAAACATGCCGTCTGTCAGAGTTGCACGCCCGCTACATTGCTGCCTATATTTGACCCCAGCATTTGATTGCTATACTTTAAAAAATTATAAACCACGGAGTATTGCCACACACACATACATTTGTGCTGATGTAATTATTCGTGTAAAGTGTTTGTCCCAGTAGCTTTCGCATTACTAATAATTATAATTGTTTGTTTGTCAAAAAAAAATTACAAACACACATAAACACCTTATAAATATCTCTGTTTGTGATTTTATTTCTATGGCGCCAGAACGTGAACGTGAACGGATATGGATGCATTGTGAAAGATTGGCATCTACAGAAATAGATTACAGCCGTAAATAAAAACGAAATGGTGAGGTACGGTCGTATAGGTTTATCTCTTTTATAAAATTAATTCAACAACGACATCTCATACATTAACCTGACTAAGAGATAAGTCGCTGTCGCTGAAAGTACTTGTGTTATGGAGGTCAGGCAACAAAACAAAACAAGGATCGCAAATGTAATATTTAACGCCTAGATCAGAACAAACACATTAATTCATTGTTCTCCATTTAAACGATTGTCCTGAATGGGAATTGAATCCACAACTATTTGCACATAAGATTAGCGGAGTGTCGCCAAATAATGTTCAATTTAAATAAATTGCATAATTAAATTTAGAATGAGAAAATCATTGCTTTTGTCCGAACAAAGTGAAGTAGTCACCCGGACGCACAATTCACAGTGGAAGCGCCGGCCAAGAAAAATACAAATTTTATATATTCAGTAGGTACCACCACGGTGAGAGTGGGGTACCGACCGGATGCAGACGACCCTTGTATGAGGCCTACCTTATGTGCATTTCAGCGTTAACTGCTCATTATTTTATTAGCTAAGTTGCGGTTTATACTTCTTAATAAAAAATTATAGTTCTTAAAAAAAATCGTTTTTAAATAGGTGGTGTCAAAAATTTTATTATGTACCCTCTCTTTTGTTTAATTATTTATACGTGTTTTTTTATTCGCTTTCCCAGTGACGTTTACAAACTACGTTTTTGAGCCGGTATAATTGGTTTTATACGTTTAGGTATTTTTAAATCATAACATAGCAATAATTATGTATCCGTGCTTGTACCTTTAATATAACGTGAAGAATGACTATGGCTCTTTTTTTGTATCTTCCGTGAGGCACGCGGCAAGTGTAATTTTAAATTAATTATTCTATAACTCAGGTGGTTTTGTATTGAATTTTCTTGAACGTAAATTGACTATAAACATTCCCAACATATCGATTATCAAGATAATACCTAGAAGACATTAGACTTATTCTTGGTATTGTCAAAAATAATTACGAACTCACACAACATTGACGTGACTTAAAAGTTAACGGCTTAAAGCGTTTGAGTTACGATTCCTGTTGTCAATGACCATCTGACAACGGGAATCGCAAGTTTAATATCAACATAAATACATATTAACACCCAGACCCAGAAAAAAGGGCTCGTCTATTTATTAGTAACCTAGGTCTGTCCACGTGGATTCATTTTCGATCAAAAATAACTTATACCCTACACGAGGACTTAAGTTTCCTCGGTCCCAAAAACTTATTAAAATCGTTTCACCGTTTAAGCTGTGAAAAAAGTAAAAAACAGACGGACTTTCGCTGAATATTAGTGTAGATTAAACATAATTTAATTGTGTTAATATTTTAATTCGCGGTGTTCATGTTCAGACAGTGTTTTGTGACATAAAAATTGTTTCACAGAACCATTATAGTCTTGACATTACTTCGACTTAAACGGACAATTTTAATGAACGAGAAGCGATTAGTTTTAATTACACTTGCGTAATTAACAGATTTAGTGTAAAATCAATTTTGGGGAATGACGTCATGTTCCTTTGTCTTCAGTTCTTTATCTCAATTATCTGTTATAATGACAATATCCATCTCCCTCTTCGTAGTATACCTACATAAGCCATGAATTGTCCGACTAATTATTATATAAATGCGAAGGTAAAAATATCTTTATTAAATAGGCACTTTGAAATCGTTAAAAAAGCCTTTGTTTTTCTATTCATGATCATCATCGTATCAGTCATTGGAAGTCTACTGCAGGACACAAAAAAGGGGGAAATTGCTGCGCCGCGCAAGCTTGTTGGCAATCACTAAACGCAGTTTTTGCGGCGGGGATGCAGCTGCTCACCCCCGCTCGGTGGTGCCGAATGAATACCGTTTAGATTTTTTATACTTCCACCTGTCTGTTTTGGTACCTGGGTCGCCTCTTACGACTACTTAATGATACAGGGGTGGGTATTATTCTGCTTAGCCGGTAGCTATTAATATAGATTTATTATGTACCTATTCCACTTTTTCATGAGCTATTTAATCAAATAAGTATTTGAGTGACTTACTTTAAAAATAGTATTCCGGCTTTAAACCTGTTCTTATATATAAATATATAGTAGTTTATTATACACAGACAAGAAAGGGACTAATTTGTGCCTAGATCTTGTTAAAACGTGTGTAAATGAATGCGGCCAACAAACTTTCACCTACGCCTACACCGAGAACACTAAACAAGAAGCACTCTTGCCGACTGGCGACGGCCGGCGCGGTGGCAGGTAGCCGTGTCGGAACAAGTGCATGCATAATTCCCGACCGACCCGGCGGCCGGCGCGCTCGCCCGGATTGATGTTTTCAATTATACATATAAAGGAACAAACGAGGGCCCTTTTCGGGAGAACGACGCTCTCCACTGTTCTGAGTGCGGTGTGTTTTTATTAGATGTATCTTATTTAGGTTTACTTTGTAGCAGATTCACATGTCATGAGCTTCTTACGGCGGAGTTTGTATCAGTGCTGTATGGAGTTCTGGTTTTAATGTGTCAGCTGAAAGTTAAACTGCTCGTGATCACGTAGCCTTATATGATGTCTTGTCGAAATTGTTCCCGAAACAACAAAGCCTTGAGCCAGAGTTCAAGTATTACATTTTGCGAGAATAGATCTATTGGCTCCGCTGTTCAAAGCGAATGTGACCTAACGATAACGAACTATCAGTCAGACTGACACATTTTTCTCACGTTTGGATACAAATGATTATATTTGTAACAGTAGGTGGACAAACCTCAAGTATTTTTAAGGGAATACTGTCTTATTTCAAGAATACTTCCATTTGACTCAATGACAATCAATGACAATCATTGACGTGTTGAGTTTGACTCATCACGTACGTGTTATAAATAAAACACGGTCGGCTAGACTTCTTTCACGCCCGACATTCGCCTCCAGACTCCCGACTAAGATAAATTTGGGAGTTTATAAAACTTACATTTGGCCTCATCTCTCCTACGCAACCCCGGCCTGGAACGTGCTCACCAGCCAGGAGAATAAATACCGCCTCCAAGTCCAGTAGTCCCTGGTTCTCCAATATATTGGCAACGCACCGACCATGCTAAATATCGCGACGCTCCAAGCCAGATCACCAGATGCGACGGCGCATATCAGAGAACTCGCGGTCGATGGGGCCGACCCCTTAACCTCCAGGACGGGCGTCGAACCCAAGACAGGGCCATGAAACCCAAGAAGCAGGGACACGACTAAGAACCCCCAAATCAAAGACGGACCATAATAAGAAATTATAGACCAGTTCGAAAAACCGCAGCCATAGTCATGGCCGCTGATAGACACCGCGACCAGGGCGCATCACGGGCCAATGTCGACTCCGAAACGGCATGTCAGCCGTAGGACGTCCATTGCTGAATATAGGCCTCTACAAGAAAGGGGGAATCCCACCATAATTTCTGCGTCTATCCCCGCCCCCTTGCATTTGAGTCATGATGTTGCGAGAGAATATACCGCCATGTGTCGGTTCCGTGTGGTATCGGCAGAGTAGAATAATACGGTATATCCATCCGAAACAATATAGCTCAAATGTATAGGGCGGGGATGGGTTGTCACCCATTCCGCTTTACATATATATACAGCTTATATATATAGCTTCCGTGACGTGAAAGCTGCTCTCTGCGATTGCCCACACGCCTGCTCAGCGTGGCAATTATAGGTAAAATTCCCCCTTTCTTATGGAGGCCTAATTCCAAAAGTGGACTACCAATGGCTGATATGTTGATGATAAAGTCGGTTCCGGTACCACAGACAAATTTTACAACACGCGGGCCACCGCCTGGCCTATTCTACTCTTAGAAAATATGACTTATTCTATTATAATAACTTCAGTTACATGTAGTAGTATATTTTTATATATTATGTGATATAATTGACATTTAATTGTTCCACTGATGCGGAACAACAATATTATAAAAAAAAACTATTCTTTCTATTTTAATTACATAACTAAAACATAATATTGTATAAAATTTTTTTGATCACATTTTATTATTGTGTTTGACTGTCGTACTCCGTTAACTCCAACCAAAGGTTTCCTGGTACTCTCGAATGATGAAAACTCTATTAAGATTTCCCTAACAAATGTATTTGTCTCATTTTACAGGTACTCCCACATTGGCCTGGACTACGTACGTAAGTTTTATTTAACTGAAATAGTTAGATATAAAATGATGTTAGTGAGGCATTATTGAATTTAATGCCAAGTGGCATTATCTACCAGCCAACCATCGGGAAAAGCAAGCTACCTAATGTTTAGTTTTGCATGCCTAATATCAAAATAATAGAGTTGGGCGTCTTGCTAAAGTCGAATATAAACCTGGTGTACGTCATTCACCTTACGTGCAAGTCATAAGAATGGGGACGCGTTGTTGATGACTCTGTAATGACACGAGCGAGTATCTTTTAAAATATCTTCGCAGCCTATATGGTGACGTGTTACAAGGGTACGGTGACACGCGAACAACACGCGGTCCGTCTTCTTATGCCAACTATATCTATAATTATATAGAAGCCAAGAAAAAAATCATAAATCATTATATATTTAACATTACCAACATTTGCAAACATTATGTATGCAAATACTTACATTCTTGAGTAAACTCCAATGATTTATTATGTCTACAAACATCTCAGCACGATATTTGGCAACGACGCGCAGCGAGTGGTCCTTTCTCGTATATGCCGGACGATTACCAACTTTAAGGGCTGGGTGATAAGGTAGTGTGACTGTGAGTCCGTTTGTTGATGGACGCCACGTCTCGTGCGAATGTAGTCCATTTAGAAGCGGCGCGTCCCGGCGACGCGACGATAAGGACGGGATCCTTGTGCGGCCACCGATAGCCCTCATATTATTGTAAGCCGGGGAACGAGTTTTTTCTTTTGTGTATTTTTTCAGGTAATCCTCGTAATGCGGTCATCTTCGATAAGAGAACTTCACTCTCTTCTATGCTAGGTCCCACTTCAGCTTCAGACGTTTGCTTGCAATAATTTTATATACACATCACGTTACGCACGCTGACGACAATAATTGTTTTTTATTAAATCATCAACAATCATCGTCATATTTCGACCAATTTACACCAGAACATCATTCAATTATACAAGGTAGACCAGAATACAATACAGTATTCCCTTATCTTACAACAAGTAATATTATATAAAATGCTGCAACAAGTAATATGTGACTTCTGCATAATATTAATGTGTGTGTACAGACAAATACTACGCACACATACAAAACACAAGCACGAACATGCATTTATGTTTAATGCTATGTGCCATTAATATTTTATTTGTTTAAAACAGAATACCACCAAAAAACCCATATCATCATCAGTTTTTGCAGGTTTTTTTCTGCTGGCTCGCGTATTGAACCTGATAAAAACTTAGTTATAAGACCTATCTCGTGCTGGCAGACTAGTATTTAAGTAGGATACTATATTTATATTTACTATATTCAGATTCTATACCTATTTATTTTATATGACTTATTTATGTTCAAATGACTTTTATAACACTGGTTGCCAGGGTCATCGGTCATTCGTGTAAAATTGTAATTATCAAATCTATAGTCATAGATTTTTTTGACGATTTAAAAGTACCTGTGAGAGGCATATTTTAATATAGATATATTTAAGGTTTAAAATATTATTCAGCTAAAGTGAAACCAATGTTTACCTTTATTTTCCATTTATTGTTATTGCAATTCACTCAATGTTTGATATTATCAGGCCTGTGGGCTTTATGTCAATATAGTAAATAATTCCTGTTACATTTTCTCTGACAACCTTAACAAACATAAACGCGACAGTTTGTGAGTATGGGTGTGTGAATTTGTGGATTTATGTGTGTTGCGTCGGACGGCTGAAGAGATTTAGACGAAGTTTAGAACAGGGATTTAGCTGTCGGGGAGCCACATCGACTTATTTCCGCAATAAAAAGAGATCCTCAGGCAGGGATAAGGTATAAAGGCCTATTAAGTATATTAAAATATTAATGAGACCTAGGGCGGAAAGCTAATAAAGTTTTAATAATGTGTAAAGTGATGACTGAGGAATCGATACCAATAGATATATTCCACCGTGACAGCGAATATCAAATATTACAGGGCGGAGGTACACAGCAGAAACCCAATTGCAAAACTACTGATGATGATCTGATGATTTCATTAAAAATATGTTGGAAAGACTCATCCAACAGTAGACTTTCTATTTCTGATGTGTTGACGATGACGCCCGAGTGGAGTCTTGCCACATGTATCCGATCACATTTGCCGATTGCTTTTTTTTAAAGCTAGTGAATCTAACTAATAAAGCTATTTATTTTTCCCCGGCTTTGATAATAATGAAATTTTTAACACAGTTTAAATCGGTTGGGAAAATTTCGTTGCAAACAAGCGGGCGGGTCTGCAAATCATTGCATCTCTTCATCCTATAATTTCTAAGCTTATTCTGATAATAATAATTTACTACAAAGTTAATGTGGATATATCTTATCTCCCTGAACTTTTTAGAAGAAAAGAGAATCAATTTCATTAATTCAATAATATGTTCAGTTACACTGTTCGCAGGCGAAGTCTGTAAATACGAAATATGACTGTTTATTCAGTGATCACAGTCTAGATACAAACGAACAAACTTTAACACATCTCACTAAAAACTTTTTACTATGTTATTTTTGCGATTACAAAAGCAAGTAGAAACAGTGACAGATATTATCTGTCTATGGTCTCATGGTTTTATCTTTTAGATCTGTTCATTCACGTGCTGTTACACTTATTGAACAATGTTTGTTATAAAGATAGGCTTATTATTAGCGCATTTCATAGAGTTCCTGTCTTATACGCCAAAGGTCTTGGGTCCAATCTCTACCCGGGGCAAAGATTGATATAGCCGTGGGTTACCGGCAGAGTAGAATAGTGCCTTCGTCTGTCCCAGGTGTCGTAAGTGGCGGCTAAGGTACCGGAATGGACAGATGGTGGCGTAGCCAAATACTACAGCGCCTGAATGGGCAGCAGCATCCCTAACGCAGGAATACACCCTGCGATTGCCACCACACTTGGCCAGCGTGGCAATTATGGGTAAAATTTTTCCTTTCTTGGGAAGACCAGGATCCGGCAGCGGACGTTCAGTGGCTACTACGATTTATTATTTATTGCGTGTGAATTTATGTTTGAGTTAAAACAAATTAAACCTGCGACTTACTTTTATTAATTAAATGCTCGCGGCTGTTTCCGGCGTTCGTAAGCATATTAAATTATTCCCCATTCCCCTGGTGGGTGTTTGGGCATTGTTCTTTCCTAGCCTTTAAACTACCTTCCTGCATACAAGCATAATTAATACTAAAATATATAATAATATAACCTTTATTGTAATCTATGTATAAATGACTTATACTGACTATGTATAAATGACCTATTTCCCTTAGTCATACCATCACGCGTGAACGGGTGGGATGATTTAAGTTTTTTGTTTGTCATTGACTTGTCAGGAGATGGTTCTTATAAAAGTGTGCCTACGAGTAATTAGTCACGATACTAGCCTACCTAAAATATGACATCTATTTACATTTACATTTCTATTTCCCTTGGTCATGCCATTACGGTTGGGCCGATTGCACATTTTTTGTTGTTTCTTATTGCCAGATGATTCTTATTAAAAATAAGAGCACGCAGTCTGTCAATTCTATGTCAAATGTCATGATGTCACATTTAAAAAGTTTATATTGTCCAAAACTATTTTAATAAGTGAGGTACCGGCGGAGTAGAATAGTACTAAATACTCTTTATTGTACACCAATAAAAACAACACAAGAACATCAAAAAAACATGGAATAGTAGGTACAAGAGGCAGCCTAATCGCTAAATGCAATTTCTTACAAACAACAAAATGTTTCGTTATTTTATGCCATGCATGTTTAACTGTGTTTTTTAATTTATTGTTGTTCATATTTACTAGAAAAAATCTACTTGTCTACCGGGGGACAGTACTTCCGTTATGCTTGCTGCACGCTGCACCTCAGCTGACGTGTTGAATTTATCCTAGTGTCATGTCGGACAAGTGTGGAACTGCATTACCGTAATACACTTATTTGCAAAAAAAACGGGCCCCTAAGCAATGGACGATTTCAAATGTTACTATTGGTTTGTTTGATAATTATACTCGTCTCGTCTTACTTTCACAATTTTGTAAATTAATAAGCAAATAATCGTTTTCGTCAGTATTATCATAAAATTTTGATAAAAATTATGGGTTTTAATGCTAAAGTTCACTAGTAGTGTATGCTCGCTAGTAGTGCATATGCTTGTGAAGTAAAAGATAACAAAGATTTTTGTTTGTTTTTGATTGAGGTCGAGACTTCAATCTGGCCAATCCAAACGACGAATGCCGACCTCTTGTATATACGCTTCCACATCGCCAGACCGGTGGGCGCGAGCGTTGTCGTCCATAATAATTGAGTCTTCGCCTAAAGCGGGCAATGCGATTTGTGCATGAGGAATTAGTACTTCCGATATCTATCGGTGTCCAGTCAGTCAGCCGTTTTCAATGAAGACTAACTCTGTATGATCCATTGAATTTATTCCTGCCCAAAACATAACAGAGCCCCACCATAATGTGTGATTTCTTCAAAACAAGCCTCTGCAAGGCGTTCTCCTCGTCTTCGTAGCACTCGCCGCCGTCGATCATCACTAAACAGAGATATCCTGGCTTTATCGGAGGATACCCTATTCCAGTCTTTTTAAGTCCATGACTCACAATTTCGAAGTCTGGCAACTCTGTGCTCACGGAGTAACTTAGGGCCGCGGGCCAGGTGATGTTTGCGTATGTTGGTCGCGAGAAGCCTCCTCCTGATCTATAGACTAATATGCATATTTCTTACTTCATCGAGGTTGTTCTTAAGGTCCACATACCAAGACTTGCGATTTCTCAATGCGCGACTCACAAGAAAATGATCATCCCGAGGTTGGGTACATGGTTTTCTTCCAGAACCAGGCCTTCTCTCGACGGAATCGGTGTCTTGATACCGCTGCCAGGTCCTTTAAATCGTCGAGCGACTCACACTTAGCCACTGAGCCACATAGCATTGGCTGCAAACCTCTTCAAGCAGCGCAATAATTTTGGTAGCTTTTACCACTTTCTCTAACATTATTGAGACAGCTAAACAGTAATAAATGAAGCTTTGACAAATAAAAATATGAAATAAATTCATAAAAATTGACCATAAGTTATGAAAACCGATATTATCTTTTGGAAATTCGCACCAAAAATGTAGGATAAAAAGTGGTTTTCTGTAAAAACGAGCATCATACAAAAATTTGATTTTAGAGCGTACTGTTTTAAACACCACGGCATTTTTAAAACCGGCCAGTAACATGTACAAATGATTAAAATCATTTTGGTACCGTATTTTTTTAAAGAAAAATTAAAATCAAAACAGCCTGATTTTTTGGAAATGACTTTTACTATCGAGACATATCGAACACATGCAAGCAGTGCAATCCCTCGGTATGGGAAAGACGCAGATTCGAGTCCCGCCTGACACCTGAGACAAGTTAACCTTTGTTCTGGTAAATATGATGTAAAATATATTTAAAAAAAACCTGTCAAAGTAAACAATTGCTGTTGTACTTATTTAATTCGTTCATATATGTAATATTATATGTTTGGGATAAAATTAGAAGTAACAATCAATATGTGTGGAAAATATCGTGTAATCTTAAGTAATAGTTTTTCATATAAATAAGAGATTCTAAAACATAAAGCAGTAATAATTCATCTCCCCAAAACTTCCTCAATTTCCTCGACGGTTTTCCCCCTCGTCTCCGGCAAGAGCAGCAGGGTGACCACAGCGCCGAAGAGGTTGACGGAACCGAACGCGAAGAACATGGCGTGCATGCCGAGCGCCTCCGACACGGGCGCGAACACCGCCACTTGCGCGAACGACGCCAGCCACACGTACGTGACGATGCAGCCGATAAGTTTCGCTCGCACCTGCGCGACAATAGCACCAGCGATACAAGAATACTCCAAAATATGTGTTGGTGACCTCCTTACCAAAGCATAAGCTGAGCTGTGAGCTGTGGTTTAAAGACTTACTAGTTCAAGCTCTGTCGTGACCACATTTCAATTAAATTTTATCTAAATGCAGAAAACCAAAAGGACCATTTGAGATAGCATTTCTCGTATTCAGGAGCGGTAGATTAATTGCCTGTTATTAACGCTTTACTTTAACCTTTTACTCCTGATCTGGCCATTATCATCATAAAAGCCATTGAAAGTCCACTGCTGGACATAAAAAATTACTGCGCCGGGCAAGCATGTTGGCAATTGCAGAGCGCAGATGCAGATTCGCGATGGGGGTAGCTGCTGCCCACCTCCCCCTTTTGTATTTGATATACATTGTGTCAAAGCTAAACTGCCACCTGTCATTTCTGACCTCTTACGATAGCTGTACAGAGAGACATCAGGCCATACCTAACACAAATACATTTGCTCAAATCGAGATAAATATGAACCATCAGACATCGTTACGTTATTTTTGATGAGAAACATCACGGATATGTAAAGAACAGTCATATTCTGTAATCCTAGATAGATTGTACAAGTACCTGGAAGCTGAACATCTCGGACATGACAATGCTGACCATCGGGTTGACGCCGGCCGCGTACGCCCAGGCCGAAGCGGCCACGGCGAGGAGAGGCAGCCACGCCGGCGGACTGACGCCGTATCGCGGCAGCAGGACGGTCGCCGCCATCGCCACCATGGCCACGGAGCACGTCACGAATGTACTGGCCAGGATTATCTGCAAATGAGACACACTTTAGTATGAAGACACATTTATTTTCATCATATCAATTGGAATACAATCTGAATACTCAAACTATTGGCAGATCCCAAAATACAGACAGTGACTTCAAACTCAAAACAAATTAATAAAATCAAGTTTACAAGTTTCTACTGAATTTTGGACATTTTTCACTGAATTCTATTAAAAAATAAATATTATAAAATATTATAAATTAATTAATGTGAAAAATACTGCCAGGGCCTGAATTGCTCTAAGCTTTGCCTTTAGAAAAAGGTTTGTTAGCCTACGCCTAGAGGGGGAGGGGTTCCTTTAACACTAACTATTTAGTGCTGATGGATTCTTTATCAACACTATTTTTCTTGTAGGTGGTGTCCTTTCTGGTGGCTCGTGCATTAAATCTGCACTAAACTTAATTTTAAGACCTGTCTGATCCCGGCACACTAGAATAAGGTAGACCTAATTTACATCTTAAATGACTCTTATGGTTCCGTGAGGTCATCAGGGATGGTCTAATCATCAGTATTATAAGTCAAATAGAAATTAGCTTAATTTTTTTTACTATTCGATAGTGCTTGATAATGGATCTACTTGAATAAAAAATATTTTGAACTATAATACTGGTTTAATGCCTTCGAATGATTAAGTGAGCTATTATCATCAGATTGTAGTCATTGGGATAAAATAACAAGTAATTTACGATTGAATAGGAAGGCCTGTGTGTGATAAATAAATTCATTTATACGCACCTTTCTCCCCATCCTCTCCACACACGCCATAGTCATTATAGAGCCCACGATCATGAGGACTGGTACCAGCATGGACAGATGGTCTGGGTCCATGTCCACGCCCAGCGCCGATAGGATGCCCCATGCGTACGTCATCAGCGTGAAGTTGCCGTTGAATGCCTGCGCCGTGATCACGAGCATCATTAGGCAGAACCCTCGGCGCCACACTCGGTTTTTGACTGAAAGAAGAGTTAATTCTTTGAAATTGTTACAGTTATTTGTATTAGTAACCGCGTAGTTTCCAACTTGCAGTTTATTAGTTTTAACCAATTTATTTTTGGAGTTTAGAATAATAGCTTACAGATTGTGAGAAACGTGACGTTTGGCAGTTTTTTGTAGTGGTCCTCTTCGTTTTTCATGTAATCGACTTCATATTCGATTGTTTTGTCGGTTACTTCTAAGCCTCTCAGGAAAGCTAACGTTCTCGCTGCTTCCTATAATCATATAAATCATTATCTATTGTTTCTTAGCTTTAGCAATATGACTAATGACAATTATTTAAAAAAAACATTACATATTGGAGTTCAACTTACCTGTATCTTTCCCTTTTTCACGAGGAAACCAGGAGATTCGGGCGCGAATATCATTCCGACGCTAGTCAGTATGGGCACGGCCATTGCTACCCAGGCGATCGAGTGGTAGTCCACGTAGCTGCCCATGGCGTACATGAACAGCAGGCCAATGTTCTGGAGCAGCATGGCCAGGGATATCACCGCCCCCCTTATGTTGTCTTGGCTGATTTCTTTGGCGTACATGGGGATGACGTTGCAGCATCCTCCTGCTGGTAGGCCGCCGATCACTCGAGCAAGGATCAGCATTGTTGGGCTAGTTGCAGTAAGCTTGATTGCCCAGCACAGCTGCTCACAATAATTAAGTAGTTAGTTTAGTAATAATAATTTTATCACATCTAATGCTTCTAATTGACTAGGATCACATAAAGGCTTACCGCTTGCGGCACGGCTATAGCGATGACTCCTGTTCGCCTGCCGTACGCGTCGGCTATGTACGCGTACATGGACACTCCGAACATGGCTGCCAGGGCGAGAGAGTTGCCAACCCACGACATCTGGCTGTCAGTCAACGGAACTCCTACTGGAGATTGCGCAGACTGAAGCACCTTGGTCATGGGCGACATCCAGCCTGTCTCCAGCCCGTAGTTGAGGACTGTCAATGATGCTGAAATCATAACCTCCGGATAACTTCTATTCTTCTGGTAAACTTTAAGCAAAATTATTAAATAACTAAGTAAATATTTATTTACCCAAACTAGCAACCAGCCACTGGACATATGTGTGTCCACTCTTCTGCGAGTTGTTGTTACACTGTTGCATTTTTTCTATCATCTTGATGACTATTTTAATTAAATATTACAATAATAGGAACTATAATACCTCAGTCTTTCCGCTTAATAAATTAACAAGAGCACCACCGGTTGTGGCGACCAGCGGCGCATACCTTGTGGAAATCGAGAAGTGCTACCATTTTATATGTTAAAATTAGTGAGATAGGGTTACCGCATGTCTACGCCAGCGGCGATGAAAGTATACACTTGTATTTAAATACCACATTACTTCATTTGAACTTCGCGTTACCCGCCGAGTAAAACAGTACCTCCCCTAATATTAAAAAAATCTATCCGAAGCACAATTGCTACAAGGCGGTGATTCGCACTGCGATAACCAACCCAACACAAAATATTCCCACATTCGGGAGGCCAATTTTTAACAGAGGACAGCTTCTCTCGCTTATAATTAACACATATTAAATGACTACACTGACGCGCTCCAAAAATCCTATAGCCATGGAAAGGACTTGTTAATGTGACATGGGAGATAATTATACCGCGCCGGTCGTTCGATCTCTAATTTGTACCCGGAAATTAACATCGGCGGGAAAAATCGGTCGCAAGGAAAAATTGCACGATCAGATTATTATGTGGCCAGTGTCAAGACGCTTCATGAAAATCTGATGGTCGAAGGGAATTAGTTTGCCAATTAAATCACTTCTTGGGAAACAGCTGCTTATTGTTTAAAAAAAATCGAACTATTTTGTGTAAATTCTAGTATTAACTGCTTATGGGGAAATCTCCAGTTATATATATATATATCATCATCCCAAAGAAAGAGGGAATTTTGCCCATATTTGCCGCGCTGGCGAACGTGTTTGCGATCGCAAAGCGCAGCTTTTACGACTGCTGCCCATCCACACCCTATGCATTTGAGCTACACTGTCTCGGATATACCGCCATCTATCGGTTGTGGTACCTTAGTCGCCTCTAATGACACCTGGAACAGAGGGAGGTACTATCCTACTCAGCTGGTACCTTACATACGGTACCGGTTACATCCTTAGGGAAATACTTAAATCCTTCAAAATAAAGATTCTATTAGAGGATGTTAAGCACTAAGTGAGGTTTTCATCAAATCTAATTTCGGATGTTAGTGTTAAATTAGCACTGCAAATTCTTCATACGCGCCTATTTGGCATTAAAAATTGAGTTACCCTAATGTGAAGCCAGCTTATCTAGGAACTGCATCAGTTGTTTATGCTTGCCGACGAGAACAAGTTTCGATCAGGGGGTAGGTAATATTTGGTCAGACTGGTTAAGACAGAAATAAAGGGCTTGTTGCCAGCCCTGGTGTATCCAAAAATAGCAACGAGAATCCTATCTACCGGAAAACAAATATTACACGAAATATTTGCTCTACTTTGGAAACATAGTTATAGTATTTCCCCAAATTTAATATCAGACTGAAAACGTGTGATTTACACAGATTACGATACGAACGCAGTCAGCCCGGCGTTGTCTGCGACAGTTCATCAGCCACACCAATGAACTTGGGCTCAAAGTGTATTTTTTTTAAAGTGCGTTTTATTTTTTTTTACTACAATTTCAATTGTTTTATACTACTAGATTGACCAATGAGTATTGCACCAGCAATATCGCTTATCGAGACCCGAGGATGTTATGTCTCATTACCCAGGTATTTTACTGCCATCGTCCATCTATGCGCGTTGAGCGAAATTGTAAAATTGTTGAGCGTGTAACCCCAAGCAGTCGAGTTTTGTAAGACGACTATGGTCTACCTCATTTTGTTTTTCTTTTTAATATTTAACATATTGCTCTTTCTTCTGTTTAAGCTACGAGGCCTGTAGACACCCAAATAAAATAGTTTCAGTGCATTGTATTGGACAATAATGATCAGCTCCGTTTTCAAAATATCATAATAAAAAATCTGAAAACAAATGGACAGATATTGGGTGTATATACACATATGAAGTTGTTGAGTGACAATGTGGTATAAAGAATGTAAACAGACGTGATAATTTTAGTCACTATCGAAGAGAATGGGCATTGCAAAGGCGAATCGCGCGGGATCTACGCCGTAAGCCTGCGCACACAGACGATGATGCAACGCGGCGCGGCGTGTCGTCAGGCAGCTCGGCTGGGGGCGTGGAGTCTCCTTGTTTGCTGATGTTGCCGAGATAACATGCGCGGGCTCCGTCTGCACTGGCGTTGTTCACTCGCAGCACATGCTCGGAGCATCCTGCGGGTAGCGCGTGTTAGCAATAACACTCGTAGATATTTATCATGGTTTGAAACATAGCATATAAATGTAGAGAGGAGATGGGTATGACATTTTCTCGCAGAATACCATTACTCCGAAAAATGCCATTGGCCAATGTATGATGTGCCACGTTAGCTATATATATAATAGGAGGTTAGCTGCAACCTCTCTGTAGCGTTATCGATACGAACGACGAACGGTGATCAGTCACTGTGACAATTATGAATAAAAACTGTCTTGAATATATTTTTCGTTACTAATAACAATACTTATTTATTATTTTCTATTATATTATTAGTTTTATGAACTTTTAATGTGAAGTAAAAACATGCGAGGAATTCCTTTTAGGTCGAGTTCTTTATTTACTGGAGTATGATCGGTCTCAATGGCTGACATTCATCTCACCTGGGCCGGCAGCTTGTTAATAACAGCAGGCAACTTACATCATGAGAGCAATTAAACTCTTGGGTTGGCCGCCAGACTCGTGGCTCGAGCGCCACGCCTCTATACCTCGACTGCTCTTAGTTACCGATTACTTCATTATCATCATCATCATCATTATAGCCATTGGACATAGTCTTCCCCAACAAAAAGGGGAATTTTGCCCATAATTCCCGCGCTGGGGAAGCGTGTTGGCAACCGATTACTTGATTGTGTCATACTACAATGTTATTATAAGTCATTAAAAACTTCAGTGATTCTAAACATTTACGGCGCTTTTTTTTTAATTTACGCAACCTACCTTTTTGACTAGCTGAGTCGACAATGTTTACATGTTTAAATTAGGGAATTAAATTCGAATTAGCATCATTAAAGGGGGTTGCTACGCCGTGAGGTACCGAAAGAGTAGAATATTACTTCCACTGCAGCAGGTATCGTGAGAGGCGACTGACGTACCAGAACCGACAGATGGCGGTATAACGCCTGAAACGGTGCAGCTCGAATGCACGGGGCGAGGATAGGCAGCAGCATCCCCGTCGCGAAAGTTTCACTTTCCGAATCCAAACACGCTTGCGCAGCGCGGCAAATATAGACAAAAAACCTCCTTTCTTGGAGAGGCATATATCCAGTTTCAAATAGCTGGTATGAAGATGATGATGAAAGGGGATATTAAAAATAATTTCATCCGTTACGTCTGTTTAGCAAGTGCATTCTATCGCGGGAACTATCACATGCTTGTCAATAATGCCAAACGCCTATACGTAACTTTAGGAACGTTGATCTATATTTCCATATATATATTTACACCTACAAAGTGACAACATAAAATTTACAATGTTTGTAAAACATTTTTAACAACATCACAATTTAGGTACCAAAATTGCGATCGTGCGTATTTGCCCGCTTCCGTATCAACTTCGATCATTGCTCCGATCAGATATTTTAATAAGCAAAGTCAAAGATTCCAAATTCTCCTTCATACTTTCGTGGACTTTGGATCGTCATAAACGCTTTATGCTTAAGTTCCAAGGCATAATTAAATTTAAAGTATTTAGCTGTTGGTATTTATTTCAAAATGACTTGAAAATTCTGGAACAATAAAAGTTCTGGTACATACCTATTAATAACCTCTAATTGGAAATAAACATTGATTACTGGTAATTACACTGATAACGAATCTATTGTTCACAGTGCAAACCTTTTCTTTCAATACACGTTGCACGCTTAATTAAATTCTTTCATTTTAATACTGTGTGTCCGTCAATTTTACTATATTCAATATTACATCGCACATTTCAGTTTCGTCGCAAGTTTTGCACAACAAACTACGCATACAACCGACTTCGTACCGACTTTGTAGTTTGCTCAAATCATATCATACGCCTGCTTTTTTCACTACTCCACGGTTTCGAATATGACTACCTACTTATCAGACACGAACAGTTCGGTTTTCGTAACCGACACTTGTGCGTCTATCAACTCCACTACTTAACGGAAAGTATTTTTACGCGCCTCGACAGACCAACCGCTCTCGCACGACGACGGCGTTGTTCTCTGATGTCACGAAAGCCTTGGGCAAAGTCCAGACTTCTCCGAATCCTTTCGTGATTTCGTTATGCCAGCATAACAGCCTTGTGTTCAAGCTCCATTTCCAGGGAGTGCCGGACAGACTGTCACATTAAAGTCGTACTTTCGTTACGGTCCTTTTGATATCGTGTCGATGGATCGTATTCAATCAGTCACCCGACCGCAGCAGGCGTCCCGCAAGGCTCTGTGCCCGCTTCCCTGCTATTTTCACTCTACGGCATCGACATGGACTCCTGACCTAGAGCTAGCTCTATTCGCGGACGATGCAGCCCTCTACTACGCAAGCCCGTTTATATTCCGCCTCTAACTTGCAAATATCGCAAATAATTTCGTGGGCGATTGGTTCCGCAAGTGGCGCATCTAAGTGCAGCCTGAAAAGAGCGCAGCTATGTACTTCTTGAGGTTCTCTAGATGCGGTGTGGACTGCGTGCGGGCGGCCGGGCTCACTTTCCTCCTCTTTTAAAAATGTATCTTCATCCCCACCGATGGCTATCCGAGCCTAGGTCAAGACTCAAGCCTCACCGGCTAATATATAATTATAATTTTAAAAAATTATATATTAGCCGGAATATATATATTTTTATAGTATATAATGTTTATATATATATATATATATATATATAAACATTATATATATTTACATATAATAAATATACATGCAAATAAAACGTTAACAATGGACAAAAGCAAAAAGAAGCAATAAGAATGTATTAGTTTAAAATTGCGAGTTAGAAGAGATGTCAAATTACACTTTGAGAACGTTAAAAACGTGCTATCGTTTTCAGACAGAGTAGTAGCAGAACAAACAGGCAGCGGCCCGAGTGGTGCGCGAACTGTTTGCTCTCACTTATCATCGATACAATTGTAGCGCGCGCGCTCCAAGTGTGCGCGGTGACAACGCACGTGCAACACACGATTGAGACATGTTTTAATATGGGATAAGGGTTTAGAGAATATATAAAATAAATATATAAAATAGAGACTATATTGTACCTTTTTTACATAAGCAGACGTAAGTAAAAAAGGAATAATTATACTTTTAATCCCATCAGAGTACAATAGTACCTCCCCCTGTACAAGGTGTTGTAAGAGGCGACTAAGGTTACCAAAACCGAACCAGTGTAGCTCGAATGCACAGGGCGGGGATGGGCAGCTGTATCCCTGTCGCGAAAGCTGCACTCTGCGATTGCCAACGCGCATAATAGAAAATTATTTGAATAATTGTCTAATGCTACTGACGTAATTTGCGGTAAACTTCATTTTCTTGCTTGCGTTCATTGAATTTAAACAGCGCGCCACACTGCCTGCGAGCACTCAGAATGCGCGCTGCTACAATGTTGTTGAAAACAGATGCATGGTCCGAATTGTGGAAACATATTTTTAATTAATTTTGCCAGTTAGAATTTAATTTTTAGTAGTGACCTATACTGAACTAGTATCAAAATAAATAATTTTTTTTCAATTGAATTCCATCTATTGTATGTATATCTATAAATACGTGATGTCTACCATGCGTGAGGTTTTTATTAGCTCTGTTAAATTGTTAGGTGTTCCTTAAAACGCGGTAGTATGAAGTATCTGCAGACCTGCGGCTGTAACCTAAGCTAACAATAAATAAATAATGCGCCACAAGTGTCGTACGTGACAAGGATTATGCTTCGTTTACAATTCACTTATAATATTAATCTAACTGTCTTCTGACAAACTGACAATCATTCATCATCGCACGAACGAGAGTGGATTCAGTACAGTGGGGGTAAAGTTTCGGCGAGCGGAGGGCGGCGGGCGGCGGGCGGCGGACGGCGGACGGCGGGCGGCGGGCGGAGGCGTGGGAGCGCGGGCGCGGGTGCCTTAACGAAGGATAATCCTTGTGTCAAGTTTGACGCGTATTGCAGCTCGCGCGCGCGGTAATGATGGAGCGGTAGATATGAATGGCACCGTGTAAATTAGACACATGCGTTTTGACGAAGGGATCCGGGGTCTATAGGTATAGGTTGTGCTTTTCCTCGGACATATCAATAGATAGCAATCTCAACTAACCTTATAAATAGGTAATCACATTTCATTTAATTATTTTATATCCCGGCGGTGAAGGTGAAGTGGCAGCGAGTTGGCACTTAGTACGTAGAACCGATGCCTGATGGAGCCGTTAGGTTCTCGAATGGAAATCACGTACCGGCATGTGCAGTGGAAGGCGCCCACCAATAAAGTGAACAGACGATCTGACTAAAACCGCAAGATCGCGCTGGACGCGGGCCGCACAACCGGCCTGTTGGAGATCACTTAGAGAGGCCTGTGTCCAGCAGTGGATGTCTGATATGATATTTATACTTAAAATTTTATATTATTGTACTTTCAGTGTAATAATCATATCAGCTGTTATAATTATTAGACTAAATTGTTTTTAATTTTTACATTGATAGAAGAAATCTTGAGATTGAATCGAGGATAATCTGAATACTGGACACTCGGTCGCTTTGTTGCATTCTATAATGTTGCACATACTGTTAGTTAAGCACAGTAATAGAAACAATCATCGACCTTGTACGGGCATAGCAAAGCGGTAAAAAATTGTAAGAGATAAGTCAAATATCTATTTTAATAAGATAATGACCATCTTATAGCTGGTTATAATGTACTTTATTTTAAATTAAACTTATAATTTCAGTTATTTTTTATATATATTTATTAAGACCTTATACAGATAGACCTCACAAAGACATTTACAATTATTTAAAGTAGTTTGTCAATGGAATTAATATACAATAATGATTTAATCATTTAGTCCTAAGCAAACATTTTATACTAGCAATATAATGTTTGGGTTCTTGTTTATTATTAGACCAGGTCGACAAACAAGTCTACGGTCCGCATCTACAGGCAACTGTGACGCTTGTATCAAAGCGTCACCGAGTCTGCCTATAGACGCTCGTAATGTAAGGATACCGTTAGCACATAGCCAACCTTGTGACTTGAAGGCCTCCCTAACCCTTTAAACCGGAATGCGAAAACTGCTATTTAGCGGTAGAAATAGGTGAGAGTGAGGTACCAATGAAGACGACCTTTGTATGAGGTCTGTATGTTACTCTATTAGGTAGTTATTATGTTATCTCTGTTTATTTAATATATTATGTAATTAAACATGACTCTTTGCACAATGAGTCAAATGAAAATACACTAGAAAACGGCGTCGAGGCGATAAAAATGATGTAACAAAAAGAAATGGAAGTATTAGCGTCGTCAACACTTAAGGAGATACAGCATATCTGGAAGAAGTCTGGCGCTCTGTTGAGATTTTCGGGGTAATTTTATTTCCTCAATATACAAATATACTTCTGAATATCCTAAAGAAAAATAAAGATTAAAGTATTATTAAAGTAATATATAATTATAATAAACTCACAGCACATCTCATACATTGACTCTATGATAACTGACTTAAAGCTCTTATATTATCGATGTCATCAACAGAAGACTAATAAATATAAGTTCTTCATCATTATCATCATCATCATAGCAGCCATTGAAAGTCCACTGCTGGTCACAGGCCATGATAGGGGAATTTTGCCTATAATTGCCGCGCTGGGCAAGCGTGTTGGTAATCGTAGAGCGCAGCTTACGCGAAGGGGATGCTGTTGCCCATCCCTGCCCTATGGATATTTTGGATGGGTATATCGCCATCTGTCGGTTCTGGTACCTTAGTCACCTCTTACGATACTTGGTACAGGGATAGCTACTATTCTACTCTGCTGGTCCCTCACGGTAAATTGTTACATATATTTAACACCCAAACATAGAACAAACACAAATATCATCGAATAAATATTTGTCTTGGATGGGAATCAAATCCACGATCTTTGGGATATAAAATAGGATAATCTGTGTCATCGGGCTTGTTAAATAATATAAAACAGGCTTGCGTAGAATTTACACATTTAGACCAAACCCAATGCAAAAAGTGATGTGCTCAAAAAACCAAGGCTACCGCTCTTTCGCTGCTTTTTCAAACAAAATATGAATAATTAAACATTTTAATGAGATTAAATAAGGGACTCAAAATTAGCAAAATGGCTCTCGTTAAAATATTTAGAACATTTCCTATTGGAGCACAACGGCTGTCGGTGCATAGTTAGTGTAACTGGTAGCGGCCTGTGGCTTCACCCGCGTTGTTCCTGGTACCATTACAATAAAATATCATACAAGTAGCCAAACTTACTTCTCATAAAGTCAGCTATCTGTGAAAGTCCTGTTGAATTCGGTCTACCGTCTACAGATTTTTTTGTAAGTACCATATATACTTATATTGCATATAAAAGTTTATATAAGTAAAAAGTCGATGCAAAAAAATACTTTGATTTTATTTATATAAACAGATGCAAAGATTCTTGTACACATTCTGACCGCATGGTTGCACTGATCAATCAAATGATGAAAAATTTGATCACAACGAAAGAAGTCGTAGAGGTTTGACGGCCCATGTTGTACATTATCTTTTACAATTTGCTCTGGATTTATTCGCGGAGCAGATTTTATAATGCATCATTTGTTACAACTGTAAAAATCGCTGAAAGCCCGCCGGCGCGTGCTCTTAATCTCCTATCCTCCGATAAATGTTTCCTCCTCGACATCTTTTCAATTCACTTGTCCGACATCTTTAACATCATCACGGCAGCCTTAAAACGTCCTCTGCTAAACTTGGACCACTTTATTAAAAGGGGGAATTTGCCCATAACTGCCGCGCTGGGCAATTGTGGTGGCAATCGCAGAGCGTAGCTTCGTGACGGTGATGCTGCGGCCCATTCTGCGCTGTGTTGCATTTGAGCTACGCTATTTTGGGTGGATATACCGCCATCACCACCTATCGGTCCCGGTACCTCAATCGCCTGTTACGACATCTGGTACATGATAAGGTACTCTTCTACTCTGCTGGTACCACACAGCATTTGTAACAACAGTTCTCATATTTCATTGTATATATTTAAAAAAGGTAATTTTACTCCTCTAATGGCTTTGTCGAGTTGTCATTTATAATGTCTACAAATGGAGTCATAGATACAATTAGAGGACGAAATATTCAGCTTGCGTTGAAGTCACAAAGCCGTTCAAACATTAACAGTAGCCAGGACATCTCATTTAGTCGGATCGGTGTATACTCCCTGTCCTTTGGGAGCTCGGTCCCTGCGCCGACATATTGATTTGGAAAATTAAGATTGATTCCTCCAGCGGGCTGTATTTATATTATATTGCACAATAGACATTAGGACGTACGGATTTTATGACGATTATAAAAATAGATTTATACTATACTGACAACCCGCCCTGGCTTCGCGCGGGAGTATTAAGGATAAAAAATGGTTACTGTAGGTTTTAGAGACACATACTTACTTACGCGTACTTTTTTGTAGACTTTTTCAAGGTGTAAAATACTATATAAACATTATTTTCCTATCCAATCCTATCTCGTCGGGTTTAGCCAGCGTTTGCAGTGTATTCGAAAAAAAAGTGTTTATTTACGACATCACATCGGAATCTCATAAAATAATCAATGTTTACCCATTTACGTCGCGTTGGACGAACAATCGTTATCACAAATAGGACAATTAATGTCGACCTTTAAACGCCACAAATAAGCCGTCTTTTAATACGCACGAACCCGAAATACTTCGTTAAAATAATTTAATAACAATAAATAAATATTAAATAAATTCCCACAATATATCATACATTGACCTGATTTTGTGACTACAGCGGAATTTATTTATTTACTAGCTGACCCGGCAAACATTGTACTGCCATAAAAATATATAAAATTATTACATTACTAAAATGGAGCAAACTAAAACTATTAAAAATAGGTTTTGGTGATAGAAGGGTGAAAAATTGGGGTGTATGTATTTTTTAATGCCACATTATAAAAAAAATATCCTAAAAAATAATGTTAGGGTTGGATAACCCTTACCACTTCGGGGTGGCTACTAACTAAATGGGCTACTAACTATATGAAATATAATGGGTAATCGATTCTCAGACCTACAGAACATGCATATAAAATTTAATAAGAAGCGTTTAAGACATTTCGGAGGAGTATTATAACTAACACTGACACGAGAATTTTATGTATTCGTTTAAGCATAGGTACATTTATAGATCACTCTCATAGAATCTAATAAATAGGCGATGTGTACATAACATGTTTTAGTTTTTTTTATCAATCAAGTCGTAAATGATAAAGAATACAAGGAAAAAAAATAAAAATCTCAAGTATAATACTTAAATACATATATTTTACGCACAGACACAGAACAAATACAAATATCATCTTATAAATATTTGAAACTACGCCATCGGGCGAATCAAAAAAAATTACATTGAGTTCATCAAAAATAATACAACATCAAAGTGACTGTCGTCACCGCAAACATTTAGGTCTATATTTAAGTCAAGTCCGAAACCAGATCCAGCTGAGTTTTCTCAGCCTGCAAAACTGCAAATCTATACCAACAACATGAATATTGCATGTTGTTGGTATAGAATTGCAGTTTCCATCAGAAGTATTTCCTTGCAATAGGAGTTATATCCCAGGCTCAACTGGAAGCTGGTTTACGTGGAGGGATTCACTGGCAGTACACATGCGGGCTGTACCACACCCGGCGACATTTCTACTCTGGGATAATGAAGCCTACAGCGTAGTGTACTGTGAGCTAATCTCCTTATTTATGTTGGCAAATAACATCTAATTGTTGTTGCGGTTTCTTACGCTGAGTAAAGCGAGAATTATCTGTGTGTACGTTTGTTTAAAGTAAATACTGATGTTTTAAGTGTGTAACGAGCGTTAGTGGTATTTTATTTGTGTGATCTGTATAATCTGTATGTTTTGCAAATATGTGCACTCGTGGCGTAAGTTACCCATTTCTCCTAGTTTATTAGTGTAATTTGTGTGAATTTTATTGGATTATCATGATCGTTATATCAGCCGTATGACGTTTGCTTGGATATAGGCCTGATTTATCAAGAGGTAGCCGTGAGGTGCCGGCAGAGTAGAATAGTACCTGCCCTCGTATCAGGTGTCGTAAGAGGCGACTGAGGTACCAAAACCGTCAGTATATCCATCCGGAACAGCGTACCTTAAAAGCATAGGCTAGGGATGGGCAGCAGTAAACCCGTCGCGAAAGCTGCGCTCTGCAATTGCTCTGCGCGGCAATCATGGACAACATTTCCCCTACCTTGGGGAGGTATGAGCTATGTCCAGAGTGGACTTCCAATATGGCTAATATGATGATATCAAGAAGTTTCCATAGACTGGTTGTATAAATACCTATACAACCAGTCTATGGTTACATTGAGCCAGTCGGATAGACGGATCTTTCCACTTTAATAGAGATATTCTAATTTAGAAATGTGTTTGTAAAATTTTGTGCGACGTGAATAGCCCGCGTGTCAATGTATGAGATGTTGTGTAAATTTATTTATCTGCTTAGTGACTGTTCTAGAAATGAGGTTTGTATTAATAATGCTGATTAATATTACAACCCCCCATTTACCCATGAAGGAACAATCCAACCGAGACAATCGCGCTATATTATTTAACTTACATTTACAGATTAGCTTGTGTAATTAGTTAAAAATATTTATTTGTTATATTGTTAACATAAAGTTTGCAATTTAAGTTCATTTAAGGAGGGCACTGACCTCTGTAACACTGGCGATAAATATAATATAGGGGCCAGGGTCTTCATTGCAACTATGTACCATTTTTTATGTGTCAATTAATATTATTATAATAATAATACATTCCTACAACATCTCACACATTGACCTGACTCCATGGCAAGTCGCTTAAAGAACTTTTGTTACGGTCGCCAGACAATAGAGGAATCACAAATATACTATTTAAAAACTCATATTTAACACCCAGGCACAGATCAAACACAAATATAATTAAATAAATATTTTTTCTGGGTGGAAATCGAACCCACGAATCGACCTCTAATGCACAAGATAGAATCACTACCACCTGCGCCATCGGGCCCGTCAAAAAAAATACTAATATTATATCCATTATTAAAAACGACGAGCAAATATCTGCATGCGTATGACGGGCCCACTTGAATGTAAACAGATTTAAACAGCGCGATTTAATCGTTTCCGGCACGGTCATACTGAAATCGTGACCGTTAGCGCCGGCGTGGTTGCAAAATATTGCAATTGTATACATTTGTGTCATCATTACATTACATATTTGAATGCGGCTATGTAAAACACCGCCAGAATGTATTCGTAGCCATGCGTCATTAAACGCAAACACGGCTAGCCATAATGTAAATAGAGCGAGATTATCCAACCATTAATTATAATGTCCACTCCATTGAGACAAAGTGACACAGAAATAATCGTAATACCAGAACATAATATCTTGGGTCAATAGAAACGAAATTGTGGTTAGGTTAGAACTGCGACCACAACAAACATTCCGGCTAATCTTTTCAACGCCGCATTGCATAACGGCGCTCTTTTTGATAACAATTAGCCGGAATTTAAAACGGCGGTTAATACAATGTGACTGTTTCACAGTTGAGCTGTCAGGGGCGGTATGACGATAGTTCCTCATTGATGAGGTATAAAAAAAACCCTTACGGACAGACGTGGAGGGAATACGAAAAGAATTATGCAAACAAAGAGAAAAATAGTAGGTTACATTCTAATGTTATAGGAATATGATTCCGACCATTATTCCAGTGAGTTATTGTTCATGGAAAATCTGAGTAAATGGCCCGTGGACTATAAATCTGCAGCAGTGGGCGGCCTCTCGCCCAACAATGGGTTTTCGACGTAGGTGTCGAACACCCATTTTTGGGCGAGCGCAGGCGCTCATAATGTATTTTCTGAAATCAAAACTTGTGAATATCCCGTCTGTTCAACTTGCGGAAGTCCACGCATTCAAGCACACCACCTGAGAATAATAAAGAATAAATGTACACTGCATCTCATCTACTTTGACCTAACTAAGAAAAAATATACAATAATAATAAAATCCCACAACGTCCTCTATATGGTATTGACCTGACTCACACATATACTGCTTAAATATATATTTGTAACACCCAGACACAGAAAAAATTCAAATATCATAATATAAATATTTGTCCTGAATATGAATTGAACCCAAGACCTTTAGCGCACAAGATATGACCACCACACACTAGCGCCATCGGGCCGGCTGTAACGCTAACTGCCGGGCTGATATAATGAATGAATGAATCTATACCGTCCAGATCGCCACTTTGGATCTCGCATACAAAAAAATCATTCAAGTTGGAGCCGTTTAGGAGGAGTTCAGTGACATACACACGTACAGTAGAATTATATTTATAAAGAAATAATAATAAAAGACACATAAATTGAGCACTGAAATAGTAGAGTGGGCGGCCTTACCGGATAGAGCGTTCTCTTCCGAGCAACCTTTGATTCTACTCGGGGACTAAATAATATTTTAGTCAAATTTCTGCGTTAGATTTATGAGGACCTAATTATTTACTGGCACGTAGTGTAACATCAGCCCCGTTGTTATCTTTGTATGAAAGAACCCCTGGTTTTCCTTTATCCTATAATCGAATCTGATAAAAAGATATTTTTCCGTAAGCAAGTGTTGCGTGATCAGACATGCTTTATTGGTTGGCGTTCTGAAGCGCTCTTCCGCTCCCGGGAAATTCCGCCCCGACGCGCCGCAATCCTGTTTTCCCCGGATACGCTTCAATGGGATAAGTGATTAAACCACTTAGTGGTGATGCAGGATTGCTTCATGGCATAATCTTGTTTTTCCAGAGATATTATGAAATTATAGTTTTGTTTTGATACTTGATATTTTTAAGAAAAAAACAAACAGACACCCATTTTGCGAACTATAATACCCCCTAAAAATAATTTGGGTTTATTTCTATAATTGTTACTTGGCCAGTGGCTAGGCTACTTGTCTTCTCTTGTGTCACCTGGTACAGAGGGACATACTATTCTACATTGCCCTTTAGGGCCTTGCGATAAAATTATTACATCTCTACTCTGAATTAACTTGTAGTTATTCTAGAAGGTCGAAAACAGAGAACGTTACTTGACAAGGATAAAAATCTGCACGTTGGCAATACCTTATCGATATTTGGGAATTATAGTTGGTATAAACAGGGCAACGAATCGTTGACAGCGCTGGGAGAAGCAAACTTCATTGGTCGTGTTATGTCGTTGCGTTAGTTTGAATGTTTGTATTTTAGCGATGTGTTTTAGAGTTTGGTGATAAAAATCTCAGTAGATCTTTTTAGGAGAAAAAGGTTTGATTCAAATATTCTTTTTTAATTTTATAAAGGATAAGGCTATAGAAATGTTTGTACACATGTCGAATGTTCTTTATTCTGGCTT
This sequence comes from Heortia vitessoides, assembly GCA_020976665.1. Classification (NCBI taxonomy): domain Eukaryota; kingdom Metazoa; phylum Arthropoda; class Insecta; order Lepidoptera; family Crambidae; genus Heortia; species Heortia vitessoides. Next base: position 12,886,407 of record JACJUM010003223.1, on the reverse strand, counting down.
ATAGAGCCAGCGCAATCTCTATCGTTGATGAGGTCAATGATTTTTGTATAGTCGAAAATAAATGCATATAACCAATGATGATTTGATAACCTTCAAATTTAAAACAAAAGATCAGTCTAATAAAATAATCTTTTTACACAAAGTTAGTAGAAATATTTAATTCCTAAATAAGAAATTACCAGCAAACCAACGGGACGGTCAACATTCTTAAGCCGTTGTAATTTAACTGTCAGAGTAAACTAACCTCAACGAAATGTCTGCAGGTCAGACTCCAGGAAGGTGCTGGACGGAGCAGATAAATTACTTAAATGTTAGTCAATAACAATTAAGTAATTACGTCCTCGCCAGAATCAGATCTCCGGCGCTACAAACTAATCGCGCTCGATCAGATATGTTTACCTAGCCGAGGGCGGTGACGGCCAGCTCTGTGCAATACGAGCTATTCACTGATTTTACTGTGTTTTTTGTTGTGATTCTACAGTGTACAATTGTCACTTTACACGATTACACAGCTTTCGAACTGATCTAGTAGCTTATCGTCATCATCACATTATCCTCACCACAGTGCTAAAATAACAGTTCATTACTAATTATGACCTTTCTCTGAATATAAACAAGCCGCCAAACATACAAAGTCTTTCACTCAAACATAAAATATGCTACATCGTTCTTTTTTTATAAGATTTTTCTCATCTTCAAAGTAAATATGACGCAAGCATAATATTACTTCTTGACTGAAATCGCTGGACTATAATGCAACTGACACTTGTGTTAAGGACAGCAGACAACAAAAGAATCACAAGTATTCTACTTAAATACATATATTTAATACCCAGACACAGAACAAACAAGAATATAGGAAATATATTCTCTGGTTGGGAATCGAACCAACGACCCCTGGCTAACAAATTAGGCTAACAAATCACTACCATCTGCGCCATCGGGCCCGTCAAATAAAGAATACAAGCAAAAAATAATATTATGAAATATTTTTCTGCTCTTTAGCCGATTATGATATTTTATATGGAGGATGAGGATGATTGGACGCCAAGAATTTTTAAAATATCTCTCGTAAGGAATTTATTATTAGAAACATCTGTGCCTTTGCCACTGCGTTTCAATTCATGATTGGTTCGTTTATTCGATAACGTCGGTGTAGCGACAACACGGGGCGGTCTCGCTCGCGCACACGTGACGAACAGCCAGCCGACTGTAGTTTGTTGTACTCGTTGTTTATTATATTAGGAAGACAGCTTTGTGCGGTTTCTGATCGAGCCTAAATGCATTTTGGTCAGTCAATTTATGCTTCAATAATAATTAGCTTGGCACCATCAGATACTGTTCAAACTTCAACACAACGTTGTCTAAACTAAAATTTGATATATTGTTTTCAAACACAAATATGGTCTGTAGCAACAAGTCACCTTTCTTTTGACATTATAAGGGAGATTTAGTTTACCCTTCACTAGAATATAAAGATTATAATTATAACACAATATTCCCCAAGAGATTTCCATTTAGATCGGAAAATACTTGCTGTAAACTTTCTTACCTGTAATTATAAATGTTCATTCTGATATAAGAATGAGCCCGGTGGCGCAAGCGGTGGTGATCATATTCATACGAGCGTAAGCTTGTTGTTGTCGATCCATATCCAGCACAAACATTTATATAATGATATTTGTATTTGTTCTATGTCTGGGTGTTAAAAATGTAAGTGACTAAGTACGAGTAACAGGTTATAGGAGGTACTAATGCCGGCAACCTTTGTATGAGGTCTAGCTCATCTTTATCTTAGGTTTGGAGTACTATAATTAATAGTATGCGGATAAAACATTTAATATCTAAAATATGCAGACAAGTAAGTGGGTGGAATGGTGTCAACGAGGTGACACAAGCAGGTCAACAGAACACACTTAAAGATGTGGCGTTTAAAGGGCGCCCGCCGGTGAGACAGTCTCGCTCCCAGCTCGCACCACAGCCGATGCTTCGCTTCTTCAATTTATTTCAGAAACTCTGACAGCTTATTGATATTTAAGCTTTGTATCTTAAAACATGGAGTGAGGTACCGTTGGAGAAGAATAATACCTGCCTGTACCAGGTTACGATCGTCTATAGGCTACTGTGACGCTTACTATCTGGACTGCCTGCTTGTTTGTCGACCTATAGTATGTACAGCGGAACGTAGTGTTTTGGCCTTCTAAGCCATCTTAGCCCACCGAGCTATGGAGAGGGCAATGCTCGAAGTCACTTTGCGCGATCGAAGAAAAAAAATATAAATATATATATTCCTAGTTATACATATATAACTAGGCTACAATAAACATTAATGTTAGTGAATTGTGTGATAGTTTCAACTTTATTTGATTGAACAACAAAGATTACTATATTTATTTCTGCCGCCTGAATGTTGTTGTTCTGTTACTTACGTTTAGATAAGTTACTTCTTGTACTTGGAGCATGTGCTTTCTACCAGAGAAGGTTGTGTCAAATCGGACCAACCATTAAGCACACCCACCTTATGAATGAAAAAAGTATTAAGAAAAGCTATGATTTTGACATTTTTCATAATATTGTGTCTGTGGCGTGCATTGTCCTGTCCTGAACTTTGATGCTTTGTTTAAGATTATAATAATATACAAAGTTTAAATATTTTACTTTATTAAAACATTCGTAGAAGTTTCTTGGACCATATATTCGCAAGCAAGGAAAGTGACTATACACAAACTAAAAGCGGTCCATTGTGTTGCGAGTAATTAAGAAGAACACACCAAGTTTATTGTTGTAAAGTGGTCAGACAAACTGGACGTAAGTTCCAGAGCGCGATAAAGCGTGTCCCTCTCTGCATGCATCTCGCGCGCACTCGACACCCGGCGCCGACACCCTTAAGTCATTCACGTCGGGACTTAGACACCGACTTCGGCTTAATCTGCGGTTGGTTATCCGCGCCATTTGTATACGTCTAAGATTAACAGATTTTCACTTTTATTTTATTATAATACTGATTGGGATTGAATTATGTTGACCGAAGATTTAAAATGCTTCGTGCTCATGACAAATATACCATGTTTCGATTTCTTTACTAACGTTTATCCACCGCTTTTATTTTATCGTTAAAACATTCTAGATGTGACAACACCAACAAACTAGTCGAAAGGGGGACTAGGTGAAAGGTAAAACTGTGTGTTACCATCAATATTAGGTATAATAAAAGCTAATGTTAAAGATTTATCCATGGTAAAAGTTTGGGCTGTCAATTTATTAAACATGAGCGTCCGTTTGTTATAACCGATGATCGCCTGCCACGGACATGAACAAACGGGACCAGCACAGTCTGCGCGCCTCGACCGGCCGGCTGTTAAACTCGCCTCGACTTTTATAATGGGGATTCCTAAATAGAATCGTATTTTTCTCCTTTTTTCGGCAATTCGTCAGCACAAAACTCTTCGTGTTGTTTATCTGTTGAGAAATATAATAAAAATGTCTGCTTTGTGAGCTTAATTAAACTCTTCTTTGTGATAATACAACCTATCCTCTTATTAAGAGGGCATTAAGGGATGTAACACTAAATGCAATCGTTATATTTGAGATGCAAGTGGTGTAAAATTGTGAGTCAGATTATTTCAATTTTCCGAATGTGTGCAGATGTAGTGTTAATCTTTACAACTGGATTGCTCAAAAATGTATATCTTAACTTCCACCTAACTCAGTCATAGTTATGGAGAATGCTGCCTATCATTGTGTGCAGGTTGAGAAGAAACCGACTATAACCAGTTTGAAAATTAATATGCAGAACTGGTTGCAAAATCATAGCGTGCCATTTTTTCCCACGATGATCAAAGTCGAACTCTTGAGATTGACTAATATGACCCAATCCAAATTAACCCAAATTAACTTCTGTAAGGTGCAGGTCATACTGTTCTAAGATTACCTCCCTATCATCCAGGCCTTAACCCAATCGAGCTTGTGTGGGCAAATATTAAAAATTGCGTATCCACAGATGTGATCATTAATGCTACATTAAACAAGAAAAATTACACCACTGGCTATTTTCTAAATTCTCTGCCAATTATATTTTGTTTTATTTTATTATAAATAACTATACAATTAGATAGGTGCAATACGAACTTCTAAAAGCTCAATTGTTTTTATTCATTATTTTCACTAATTGAACAGGGGAGGCCTATGTCTAGCAGTGGAGTTCCAATAGCTGATATGATAAGTCGATGATGAATATGTTCATATGAAAAGCGCAAGTTTGCTGTTAGCTTACTTCTAGTTTTAGTGTTCACCTAAATTTCAAAACACGAAGATTATTTAGGAACATAAAACGTACACCCCAATATTTTAGTGGCTAGGTCACCTAGATGCAGACCATAGTCCGTGACCTGAATGTTTGTTAGACAGATTTGGAAGCTATGGTGTTTTCGAGGATACTCGTTACGAGATGGGACGCAGTAATTTAGGAAGTTTTGTGTTTTGGGAGGATATGAAAGTCAGCAAACAGTTTTTTCTATTTTTATCCAAATATTTTGATGATACTTAAATATAAGTATTATTATTTGTGATTCCATAGAAATAAGGCTGATTTGTCTTGAATTTCTAACTTTGAATGTTTGTAAACATTGGTTTTACTTTATATTCAAAAACTATGTTTACGGAGTATTGTTTGTCGGAAAAGCCACCATTTTACAATCTTTCCTATTATTAGCTCGAACTGAATGGCCAATATTTGGTGACAGTCTTTTAGTCTGATTACGAGAGATTTCCATATTGCAACCGTGTTTATTGGCGGTACTTTAGGCTGAGACAATGACATTACTAGTGGTTAACTAACTGAAAACTAAATTATTGACAAATTTATCAATACTGGATCAGAGATAGTTAGAAAGAGAGAGAGAGATAGACAGGTATATGTAGAGAGGAAGGGAGGGGGTGAAAGAAGTACAAAGAAGCTACGGTGATAAAATTGGAATGAGAGAGTGGGAGAGTAGAAGTGAGAAATAGGAGTAGTAGAAAAGAAAGGTGAAGAAAGATGAAACAGTAGGAAAAGGAAGTCAGTGTGTGTATGAGAGAGAGAGAGAGCAAGAAAGAGCAAAGTAAAATACTGGTTTCACCTTCTAGAAAAAAAATTATTTAGTACGAGGGGAGGAACTATTCTACAACATTTATGGACATGACGTCATCGCGTCGTTGCAATATGCCGTCTCTATTTTGCGCTGACAATGAGTGCGATCCCGCCAGCCGTGTTTGCGCTGCGGCGGTACGCAGTTTATTAAGTTTGCCGTGCGGCGCGTGCTCGGGTGAGGCTCTCGAGGCTGAATCAGTGTTGAATGAATGAAGCCATTGTTTTCATGATATACTTGTCCACTGGTTGGTCACGCATATGAATCAACTACTTGCGAATGAAAGTTGTTTTATACCAAAAATGCTTCGCGAGGCTTTGTGAGAGGTAGACATGTTACAAAGGTCGTCCTGTATTGGTATCTCGTTCTCACCTATTTCTATCTATTTCTCTGCGGTTGCCAACACGATTTCCCAGCGTGGCAATTACAGGCAAAATTCCCCCTTCATTCCCCCCGTGTTGTGTTAGCAATTGTAGAGCGCAGCTTTCGCAGCAGGGATGCTGCTGGTCGCCCCCACCCTGTACATTGCAGCCAAATATTTCCATCAGTCGGTTTTGGTACCTTAGTACACTTTTACGGCACTTGGTATAGGGGGAGGTACTATCCTAACCTACCGGTACCTCTCGGCTAGCTATTTTACAAAACAATTACAGTTTTTAATGCAATAAAGAGTAGGTATAACATAGCAAAGATGGCACTGATAATCGGAGTAAACGAATAACATACAATTTGAAATGTCTTACTTGTGTTTAGGTAGTATAATGGTTAGCGTATTTCCCTGGACAGGAAAAAATATGGGTTCAAGATTGACCTCTGGCAAATTGAATCATTTTCACAATATAAAATTGAAATTAAACGACTGATTTATTCATGTACATATAAATGTTTGCTTTAAGTTGCAGTTTGAAGGCACTGCTTTAGATCTTAGTGTTGATTGGTTTAGTCTCCGGCGACCCGCACTATGTATCACAGACATTTAATAGGTCCAGACAGACCTTTTATCTATATAACAATTTTGTTTTATTAGGCAAGTTCGACAAACGGGTATAAAGTTAGCATGATAGTAAGCATCACTGCAGCCTAGATATGCTCAAGATAAGGATATAAATAACGCGTAACCTTGTGACTTCAGAATATCATGTCACATTACCCAGTAAATTTACTGCCTCTCGCACCCTTCAGACTGGAACACAGCAATGTGAACACTGCTATTTGGCCGTAGAAAAACGTGAGAAGAGTGAGGTACCAATGCAGTCGACCTTTTTCGGGGATGCTGGCGCCCATCTTCCTGCATCCCTGAGCATTTGAACTACACTATATCGGATGGTTATACCGCCATCTGTCGGTTCAAAAACCTGACATCTGTTATTAAGAAAAGGCGGGAGTTACATATGTATACTGGCAACCTTTACTCTACTTTAGCCCTGAGTTGGATCCCGCCCCATCTGTATCTATAAGTCTTTGGGTGTTGTTGACTTTCCCAGGGCGCAGTTAATTGGGTTCTGCTTACATAGCCACCTGCGAGTGCACCGTAGCCGCAATTTACTGGAACGTATCAGGTATTTCGTAGTTGCTTACTAGATATTTACATAAATAAATCATACACAGAACATCTTATATATCGTCTCAACTCCGCGATAAATCGCTTAAACACTTGTGTTACGGACATCAAACAACAGAGAAATCACAAATATATTATTTATATACATATTTAACACCCAAACACAAACACATTTTCATAATTCTCAACAATATTCATCATATTTATTTATTTTTCTTTTATATATCAAAATACTTGTAGCTGAAGAGTTGCAAGCGGTGGTACCGATTATGCGAGATTCCTTTTAAAGGAAAGGTATGAAAGTAGGTAAATGTAAGTAAGACGAATGTGATGGTGATTTAAAGTGAGGAAAGTATGACAAATTATAAAATTGTGATCGATGACATGAAGGACGAATAAGTGAAAGACCTGTCTAAAATCATGTATCTCACACCTTTGAGAGGTGGCTGTAATGATGATATTTTTGTATGAGTTGTAACTGAATAAAAATATGGTCGGAACTTTGTGATAGCATGGCAAGGGCACAGTTCTCACAGTCTCCTTTGTATAGAAAACCGTAAAATGAGAATTTGGGTCAGTGCTACGTAGATTGATTAATACAAAGGAGGACTTCAAATGTTTTCTTATAACCTAAAACGCGCATAATTGTAAATTGTAAAAATGTATTTTTCATACCCTTTAGTCCACTGTGCCATCTTTCCATGAGAACTGTGCCCTTGCCATGCTATCACAAAGTTCCGACCATATTTTTATTCAGTTAGAACTCATACAAAAATATCATCATTACAGCCATCGGAACTTCAATGCTGGACATAGACCTCCTCGAGGAGGAATTTTGCCCATAATTAGCGCGCTAGGCAAGTGCTGTGGCAATCGCAGAGCGCAAATTTCGTGACGGGGAAGCTGCTGCCCATACCCACCCTATGTATTTGAGCTACACTGTTTTGTATGTATATACCGCTACCTGTTGGCAGATTAGTCGACCTCTTACGACACCTGGTACAGACGGAAATTCTATTCTACTCTGCCAGTACCCATACAAATAATCGAAACTTTGGGACAGCCTTGACTAAGAGGTTCGAAGCTTCTTAGTTCGTCACATATTATCGTATTTGGTTTGCATAATCATTCATTTCGGTGAACTACGAACAACAAAATTGTAATAATAGTTTTATTTCTGGATTCTATAAAGTAATCAGATCTAAAGAATGTCTTCATCGGTAGGTACTGCATTCACAGAGTTCGAATAGTCTTTGAGTTGCCGCAGTATATATTGCATGTTATAAATGGGCGTTACAAGGACGATATTCCCGAAGCGAAGCGTCCAAACCGATCGGATGACACAATAAATCGGGCAGCTCGTCGCGTTAATTTGTGGCCGCAATCTATTTCGGGCGGCGGGCGCCTGACACCAGACCCGCGCTTTAAGGACCTGCAAACAAACGGACCCACTTCACGCCTGCACAAAATTGAATAAAATAAGGATCATAAACGTTAATTGACCCTAACCATACCTTAGCTAAATTTCATCATCGTTCTCCAAGTTATCCATCCGTTATCCAAGGGCTAAATGAGCGAAGAGGTCACTTGAGGGCATGTGATCAGCGGTACGAAAACCTTCAAAACTTGAGTCTCTTTCTAACTAGGTCTAGGATTGTTGCCGCAGCGACTTTGTTCCATAGATCGGGCGCTCGAGGCACACAGAGCTTGTCCACCATCCCTCTTGGTGATAAATAAATGACAGTCCATTGTGAGAGGCGATGTAGAATCTCTGCAAAATATCGAATAACTCTTCGGAACATTCTCGTATATAATTTCGCTTTGCGAGTGTGATACTGTTGCACTTCCTTGTCCTGTTGCTACTCAGAAACGTTTTTTGGATGAATACAGCGGCGTCAGCCTGTTCCAATACCTCAGACGAAACTTACGTTGTCTCGAATAGCAGGAGGTACTATTATGCTCTGCCAGTATTCCACAAAAGTTGTATATTAGTGTTGGTTTGAAATTTTTATTTAACTTTTAAATTTTTTATTCAATGATTTGGTTCTACTGCAAACTGAAAAAAAAATACAAATTATACAGACATCTATTATATGTAACTGAAGCATATTTTAATATAGTGCTCCAGCACCAGACTTCACAGCAGGTTTATCACACGAGCCACCAGAATAGAACCTGCAGGAAAAACTGTTAGTGATCGAGGTTCCATTTACACCTAGTAATTAGTAAAACCCCTCCCGATGTGGGCACTAACTAAACTTTATCTTAAAGCTAGTTAGATTAGATCGATTTAATCCCAGGTACTTTTATTATAAATACAATCTCAACTATTACATAGCTTATTTTATAATGTGCTTTTAAAATATGCTTACTTTTAAGGTAATTACAATATTGAACAATAAAAAACATTATCCTAATTTAATTATAGAAAATGGTTGCTTCCAAGTTGCAAGATCACAGACAGGAAGTATTTCTACTTGCCAGACTACAAAATACCATCTACCGGTATCTATGGTGTAGATGGAAACCCGAACATTAAAAGTTAAAACCGACAGGAATATAAATAGTTTAAGTCGTAATTGTATATTTTTGAATCATAGCAAAACAACTTTTGTCAATATTGAGGTAGCTGAAAGTTAACCGAATCGACGCCAAAAATATTAGCATACTGTTACCGAGGGTAAATATGAAAATGAGATTTCAGTATGTTACTAGCTCATTCATCATTTCAGCCCATGGATGTCCAATGATGGACATAGGCCTCCCCAAGAAAGGCGGTATTTTCCCATTAATTGTCGCGCCGGGAAAGCGTGTTGGTAATCGCAGAGCGCAGCTTCTCCCACATTTTAAATCAACATTAAGCAGATAAAGGCGATATATCGAGCCGCCCTATGAATAATACATAGATGCCTAAAAAAAGATAACAGAGATAACATACGCCTGCGTGAATAAACGATTGGATGAACGAACCTAGTGACCCGAACGGTTCCCAATTTGCAGTTTCCATACAAACAGTGCATTAGCTGTCGGCTTTGAATCGTATTGCCGGGAAGCGCAGGGCTCTTGCTTAAGCGGAGAATGATCAGCTCCGAGCAGTTTGCATTGGAAAATTGAATTATTGTTTTAAGTATTTTCCTTTACTTATTATTTATGAATCTCACCGTTTAAGTTTTCCCAAAACTTTCACTAATATTTCAAGATTTTTCAAATTTTACTGAGACTAACGAACATACACACTCATTTTTACATATATATAGGCTGGGCCAAGCCTCATAAAAGCTGTCATCTCTTGGGGATAAGGTATGTTTGTCTTCATCGGTGTAATGATTTTAATAAGACGTTGTAGTCGTCAATTACACGTTGAGCTATTTATAAGTAACATATAAATATCAATGTTTGAAACAAAATCCAGATATAGAAATAATAATAACCTATTTACACGAATGAGTAAGTATAGATATAAATCATATCCTAAGCCTATCTCTTTCAAATATGAAATTGTAAGCAATGTAAGTGGTGCCAGCAGAGTGGTATAGTACCTCCCCCTCTTTTTACCGGGTGTCTTAAGAGGCGACTGAGGTACTGGAGCCGACAGATGGCGGTATATCCACCCAAAGCAGTGCTGCTCAAATGCAACAAGGCGGGGATGAGCAACTGTATTCCCGTCGCGAAGTTACACTCTGCGATTGCCAACACGGCAATTATGGGCAACATTCCCCCTTTCTTGGGGAGGCCTAAGTCCATCAGTAGACTTCCAATGGTTGATATGATGATGATGATTATGTGTAAGTTGGATCCGGGTCAGGAGCCGGGCTTCCTTCGTCTTTATACATAGCGTATGGGCATGTGATGGAAGATCGAGGAATTGAACTGGAATATTCGTTGTAATCACGCAATTAATAGAACGCGCTACAACACTGCTTCCTTACTATTCCCCTGTCTCCATTGATTTTATCCCTAAACAATATTTATTTTAATATTTTATAGAAAATATTAAAATTATTGTTAGAATCGTACAAGAAACAAATTCAACAACAAATAGTTCGCCTGTTCCAAATATTAATAACATTTTAAGATGTCTACACTTTAAATAAGACAGTGGCTGCAAATTATCCCACATTGACTTGGACTAAGTTTTTCTGCACCAACTTTATAATAAAATTATAGTACCCAGCATGACAACTGCTACTATTCTATTCTGCCGGTACCCTAGGTTTTGTATATGTAACGTGAATAAATAAATGGTATGCAATCTTAAACATAATTAAAACCTGAAATTAACTATAATTAGCTGCAAACGAAAGCAAACATTAAACGCTAATGTCCCCGAGTCTGTCGGGTCAATGCTGGATTTCTAGACCTGTTTATCGAGCCTATTAGTATTAATTAAGATTGATGGGAACAATTAACTGGAATAATAGTACTGTCTAATGTTGCCTTTATTTTAAACGGAATCAGTTTTGATACTGCTTTGGATTTATATAATGGACACCGAGTAATTATGCTGACATGGTTTAGCTCTTTTCTGTTATTAATCTGACAAAGACTAGACTATTGTGTTTTTACTCCTTTAAAATATTTAAAGGAGTAAAAACACAATAGTCTTCTATCTATTCGTTATATAGCTTGATAAGTATGACTGATGTTAATGTAGTGGCGTTGCACGAGTAATTCTTTAGGAAAACCAAAATTATCAAAAGTGTCATCAAACGTCAAGAAACATCAAATACGTCATTGTATCCCGTACTTGCTGTATATTCTGGATGTTGGAGTTGCTATTTATAAACAGCGTGTCGAAATTAACAACGAAAGCATTTTCCAATAAAAAATAAGATAATAAATCAAGTTTTCATATAGAAAAGTTGTGTGAGCGCCGAGTGAAGTTCGTTCATAAATCCAGGAGTGCGTCCTTGTTTCGCGGAGTTTTACGAGTCGAGTCTCGTGCCGCCTCCACTCTGCCGCCGTACCTTACTTTACTCTGCATTTCTTGTTTTTCTATGGAATATAGGTTGATTGTCAAGTTAGAAAAGCAATGTATATAAAAATAATTCTTTAGCATTTACTTGACATAGAAACCCTAACTCTTGTAAAATGTACAACGAGAACAGCAACAGAGAATTTTAACTTGTTAATTAATGTTCAATCATCATAGCAGCTGTAAAGCATCCACTACCGGATTTAGACTTCCCTAAAAAGAAGAGAGAATTAGCCTATAATTGCCGCGCTGGGCAGGTGTGGTGGTAATCGAAGAATGTAGTTCCGGGACGGGAATACTGCTGCCCGTTGTATTTATCTAATTTTGTAAAGAAAATTTCTTGAATATTATTATTTTTTGCATCCTTAACGCAACACACTTACTTGAAACCTCTTAGAAAGGTCGTTTGATTTAGTACTTACTCACTCTTACTTATTTCTATCGCCAAATTACAGTGTAAACATTACTATTTGAAGGGTGAAAGAGGCAGTAAAATTACTGAATAAAGTGATATAATATCTTTAAGTCACAAAGTTGGTAACGCGTTTTTAATACCTTTGTGATGTTCGTCTATAGGCTGACGCTTACATGGACTGTATGCTTTTTTATCAACCTGGTCTAATAAGAAATACAATTAGCGGACGGAATTTTTTCTAGAAACAAATTATTGAATTTTCAGGATATAAATCATGTTTTACTATTATGTGTTGGCCTTCAACTTATTCATATAAGAAACGCGAAAATGTGTCAATCTGTTTGATTGTTAAGATTTCACGGCTCAATCGGTGAAGTGGTTTAATAAAATTTGCCGTGTACGTAACTCGAGCCCTAGAAAAAAACAGATTACTTTAAATGCGATAAAAGTGACGATGTAAAGTGCACGCGGTCGCAGACGAGCGAGCAGCTAGTATCACGTAATTACCCCATTGTTCGATTCTTACAGACTTACCCTAAATCACAAGCAGCTCGACTCGACAGAACGCGTCCCGGCTGCGTCATTAGAGATCCCGTGAAATGCAGATAGTGCACCGATGAAACTTGCCTGGATAAGTAATGCTGTACATCATGTATATTTTTAATAGTCAAAAGAACCAACTTAATGTCAGCCGCATGATATTAATATATGAAACCTGGTTTTATTGCTCATAATGGTCGTCGTCGCTACAGTCCGTAGCTTCGCACTGGGATGCTAATATCATCTCCGATCTCTTGCATTTGAGCTACGCTGCTTCAGAAGGATATCGAAACCGATGCCTTCTTTCTATATAGAGGAAGTATTTACTCTGCCGGTACCCCATAGTCAGCCCCGTATTTGTTTGCCTCTTCCTCACAATTCAAAGTAGAGCATGCAGAAATACAAGATAGAGGATTGGCTGTCGACTGCAACAAATGTGTATTATTATACGCATTTTAAATTAATTAGAAATATTAAAAGTAAACTATTCAACATCTGTTTACTACCCATCCTTAAGTGGCAATATGGTATCCTAGGAAATGCCAAAAGAAGAGAGTTAGACCAAAAAAAGGTGGGATGACGATATAAAAGAAGTGGCAGGAGTGGCATGGCATAGAGTTGAGTGGAGTGGATCTTCAGAAAATAATCAAGCTACAAGAAAAATATTTTCTCTTTATATTAATATATATATTTTTTGTTTTCTTTTTATGTTTGAAATTCTACATGTTTAGTTAAGTATTAGGAAAATCTGAATAAAAGGCTAATATTATTATATAACATAAACTTTGCAATTGAATCCGCACTAACTTTCCCTTGACAATAAATCACCAATGTGCTAATTTATGTAGATAATCTTGAATTTTATTTATTAAAACATATAAAGTTGTAAAATAGAATTAAATCACAAAGCTTATTCTGCGGGAAAGAGTAAGAAACATAAATATTCTAAACAAACTTTCAGATTGAAAATAATATTATTAGAAAACATAATAGTTAGGTGTACGCCATCGATTTCTCTCGAAACATAGATACACCACTTAATTCTCAACGTAGATCGTCCCTTAAAACCGTTTAACTCCGCAACTCCTGGCACAAAGGGCCGCCACAGGCGGGCGACCCCGCGCGGGGACAATCCCGTGTAATCCCGGATGCTCGGAACTGCGCGATCCCGCAGATTGGTGTTAACGCTCCGCGGGCTTAGGTGCCGGCTTTTGGACGGACTGATAATACTTATTATAACTGCTACCTAGTACTGTTCAAATACGAGTAATATACAAACGTTCATTTAAGCTTCATTGATGACTACGTGCCAGGTCTGTTATGCTGTTTTAATTGAGCGTTATAAAAAATAGCTTCAATATTCCACTAACATCAAGCTCACAAATATAATGTCATCACAGTAAAATACCCATATTAGAAATATACTCTTCAATCCATACTAGAGAATCGAAATCATAAAATTTACTGGGATATAACGATTATAACCGCTACCTTACATTTAACAAAAACTACACAGAATAGTATACATCATAGACATTGCAGTACCTAACACATTTAATGTTTCACCCACACACAGAAAATCTAAACAAATATAAAGACCTAACCAAGAATCTTAAAAGTGATGGCGAACTCAAACCGTACGCACAAGTCTAATCATTGTTACTGCAACGGGTTTAATTTCCAAAACACTACATAACAGTGTAGAACTTTTACAACTCCTACTAAGTTACAATATTTTACAGAAAACGGTAAATTTAAACACTTGTAGTTGTAACATACAAAAAGTTTTGTTTCTTACGTAATTCATTCAACGCTCGGCCAAAAGTCCGCGTAGATGTTTAATTCACCGCAATCAATAGGATACGTTAATATATAAAATAATAATAACAAATATATATCCACAACGATTTAGCAATTTACAAACACAATGCTGTTTTTTTGTCGCTTATTATTGAGCGACCCTATGCTCGAATGCATGTACGTCTTCTCTGGTTGCTGTCACTAGGGACACGAACACTGTTCTTTAGCGGTAGAAATACGTGAGAGTAAGGTACTAATGCAGTCTGTGTATCAGGTCTATCTATGGTTTCGCTTTCACGGTTTGATAAACAAAAGAAATTTGATTTGGCCAATAAATTTGAAACCTGAGAAATGGCTTAGCTACTTCAAAACCAGAATCCCCACGGGTGGGTGCTAATGGTGTTTATAATAAGCTATACTATTCTGTGTATTGTTCTTAGTCTTTCTATAGTTAAAACCGCGCATTCCAACTACTCGGTAGGTGCGTTGACTGCAAATGACAAGCCAAGTCCAATAAAGTGCTACACAGTGTATGATTATTTCATTTCAGAGTAACAGTAGTTTAGCTCATTCAACACAAGTAATGGAATTGTGTACATACATTTTGGTGTATATTAACTATTTTTGGGTCAACTTCGACTAAATCATTAATTACACCAAATGAGAGTATCTTCAAAGACCTGATTAATAGCTAAAAATGTTGTATTGAATCCTGAAATAATTTAACATTTCAGCAGTTCCCTCTCTCATCTCCAGGGTCCTAACAACCTGTGAGGTAAAAGATCAAAACAAATATCGGAAAACTTCCACCTTGTGTTGTATGTAGAACATAATGTAACCCCCGTTATTTGCTTGATGCTTGTTATATAGTACCGAGTATTAGAATTACATTGAATTATAGATATTCTAAAATAATAGCATAACTTTAATTTGTAATTTTTTACCTTTAGATATTAATATTGTTCGTTTTTAAAACGCCGTTTAATCAACAAATTTTCATTATATATTCCCGTCATTAGTCGCTCAAACTGTCAAAAACATATCAAACGTGTTTTATTTGCAAAAACGACTGAGTACACAAAATTTTATTCTGGATTCAGTGTTTAATCTCTGCCCCAACTGCCCAATTAGCAACGAAACAAAGATAATTAAGCGTCGGCGCTCATCGGTCGAATGAATCCTGAATGGAGCTCGGGTGTGATTCAGTCTGGTATTACGAGAATTCAATTTGTTACATTTTCTATTTAGTGTGTGTATAATGTGTCAAAATCCCTGGGGGTACCGGCAGAGTAGAATAGTACTTCCCCTTGCACTAGGTGTCGTAAGAGGCGACTAAGGTCTTGACCAACAGACGGCAATATATCCATCCGAAACAGTGTAGTGTAATGAACGGGGACAGACGGTCAGCAGCATCCCCGTCGCGAAAGCTGTGCACTGCGATTGCCAACACGCTTGCCCAGCTCGGCAATTATAGGCAATATTCCCCCCTTTCTTGGGGAGGCCTATGTCCAACAGTGGACATCCAATGGATGAGGTGATGATGATGATGATGATGAATCGTTTCGTGACTAGATTAGCTATTTTGTAAATTGCTATATCGTTGTACTATTATTATTTTATATATGAACTTATCCCATTGATTGCGGTACATTAAATATCCACGCGGACTTTTGGCTGAGCATTGAATGAATTACGTAAGAAACGAAAAATTGCTTTTTTTGCTACTGCGTTTGTGTTTAAAATTACCGCTTTCCGTAAAATTACGTAACTAATTCTCCATACAAGTAAATAAAGGTAGGATATATCTGATGAGTCGTCTGGATGAAAACAAATTTTCAAACTATATCGTTTGTCGGATACAGCATGAGCATAATCCACTATCTACTTAATTAGACATTTAAAGAGCGTGAACGGCGTCGGCGAGTTCGTTAGAATCCTATGCAAGTCACTTCTTATGGAAATTTATGCGTTAGTATCAACAGTGCGCATAAACACCATCCAAATTTCTTCAAATCTCTTTAGAATTTTATGTCAGACTATATTACTTCTTAGCAAATATATATTCCTGATTAAAATCTGTTAAGTAAAATATACAGTATCCATATTTGTCCATATTTGTAAATATGTATATGTAGCGATGTAGATGTGTGTGTGTTCAGCAGACTTCGTCACTTGTCGGACTTTCTTCCTTGTGTAATGGTTTTGGTGAAATGTTATGTTGTCATTTTATGCATACATAATTGTTAAAGCTTAATTTTCGACTATTATATTTTGTTGTATTAAAGTTGTTAATTTTAGGGATAACGAGTTTCTCCCAATAAATATTTGTTCTTTTAATTGTATTTTCATAATTTAATTAAACGTTGGCTGTTCTTATTCTTTCAATTAATAAAATATATAATAAACGAATTATTTTTGTGCATAATAATAAATTAGAGAAGACCCTACAATAGCCGATACAAGCCGATAAAAACCACTTGAAACAAGAGAGCGCCCTTCAGTTCCGATGAGCGCTCACTCAAGAGCGCTAAAGCGACAAAAAATCTATCAAGTAACGAAACACCCTCCGCCGCGAAATAAACTGACTCATCTCCTCTTGAAAGGGAACCGAGCGGTCTCTGGTTCGATACACGATGATGATATTTTAAATAATTAAATTAAACTATAAAGAATTTTTTATAATTCAAATCTATTTCGCAACCAATAATATTTCGCTATATGTTTCGACGGACCCGATGATGCTGATGGTAGTAATCCTATCTTGTGCGCCAAGGGTCGTGGATTCGATCCCCACTCAGGAGAAATATTAATATGATGATATGTGTTTGTTCTGTTCTGGGTGTCAAACATATATATATATATCAATGTATTAAAGTAGTATATTTGTGATTCCTCTGTTAACTGACGACCGTAACAGAAGTGCTTTAATAAGTTACCACGGACTCAGGTCAATGTATGAGTTGTTGTCGAAATTTATTAATATATTTGACATACGTCGTGATTGAACTCAATGCTATGCAGCCAGGATTAAATTTTAATTATAAAATTATGACACATTTGTATAAATAAAGCTCTAAAGCTTGGTCGTCAATTGTATGGTCGTCAATTGTACTTCATTTATATATTACTTACCAATAATATTGTTTGTAAATTTGGGTGTGCAATAAAGTGTATTATTATTTTTATGTTTGTTTGTACACTTTTACAGCGTTACCATGTAACCGATCATCGGGAAATATTTTACTGCCACAGTAGGTACCAGCCGTCGGGTACCAGCAGAGAAGAACAGTACCTCCCGCTGTATCGGGTTTCGTAAGAGGCGACTTAGGTACCAGAACCGATAGATGGCGGTATATCCATCCTTAACAGTACAGCTTAAATGCACAGGGCGGAGATTGGCAGCAGCACCTCCGTCGCGAAAGCTGCGCTCTGCGATTGTCAACACGCTTGCCCAGCGCGGCAATTATGGGCAAAATTGCCTCTTTCTTGGGGAGTTCTATATCCAGCATTGGACTTCCAATGGTCGGTAGGATGATAGTATCTAGTGCATAAATAAAAGTAGTAAAAATATTTTGAAGCGTAGTGTGCTAGCGCGCATTCACAAAGTAAGAACATAAACATAACATTATAACTTTGCACATAATATTGTTAAATACTGTTGAAGTTTGGTAGCTTATTTAACTTAAGTCAATTTCTTGGTTTGAAAAATAAAAATAGAGGTAAAATGTTTACTCATAAATATTATAAACGTGTGTACGTTTCGTTACACTTTTAGACACGTTAATATAGATAAACATGACATTCAAAGTTTATATAAGAGGAATGGTACCCAAAAAAACAATTCCACGTGGACGAAGTCGCGAGCACAGCTAGTAATAATATAATAGTATATATTTAATAATCCAGACATAATCAATATATATTAATATAAAATACAATGATGCAAGAAGTGATCGGCGGCAACTGTGCTAGTAGTGAACTGTTTACAGCTGAAATTTGTTCATTAACTTATTATCCATAGTGTTTGTAATTATTTGCACTTTCTTGTTGTTTACATCGGTACATACCAATAGTATAAATGCAAACTTTTGTGAGTGTGGTAATGTATATATTTGACACACAGACACAGAACAAACACAAAAATCATCATATAAATATTTGCTCTGGTTGAGACTCAAACCTACGATCCCTAGGGCACAAGATAGAATCATTACCATCTGCGCCATCAGGCCCATTGAGTATGACTGTCTGAAAACATCTTTTATCAAACTTGAGACCGGCTGCGGGGCGAGGTAATAGAAACGTCGAACTAAAAATGAAAACAAACCGCGTTTTGAAGTCGTCAAAAAGTAGTTTCATAACTTTGACAGTTTCTAAGTTGTATACACTAATAAGTAAATGCAAAAATACACAACTAACAAAAACAATGTGTGAGAATTCTTAGTGATGTCAGAAAATAACTTTAAAAATAATCACCAAAAGATTGAAATGCGTCGATATAACATAAACTTCCCTTAGATGTGTCATAAAAGAGTTACGACGACTTTGCGTCCAATTAAAGCGCTAATGCGTCCAGATTTGAAGGGAGCAGCAGCGAGTTGTTACATTTGAGACTCTATGCCGGCGGGTCACGGTCCAGGATTGCGTGTGCACGGTTGTATGTAAAACGCAGGCATTAGAGATTGCGCTCACGGCTCGAATCTGCAATGAAACTCGAAGCTGGAATAAAGAGGGTTCGCTTTGAATTATTCTTTGTCGCTTTACATTGATGTGTGATGTTTTATGACACCATAAAAATACACGTATTCCATCTTTAGCATTTATTATATCCATCGATATCTCTAATACAAAATCTTCTTAATTTCCACCACTTTATCGTATGTACAAAAAAAGAATAACCCTAGGAATCGTCTAAGTGTTGCTGTTTTTTTTCATCATCATCATACCAGCCATTTAAAGTCCACTACTTGACATAGACCTCCACAAGATAGGTGTATGTTGCCCATAATTGCCGCGATAGGCAAGCGTGTGGCAATCGCAGGACATCAGGGAAGTTGCTGCTCATCCCCGCCCTGTACACTTGAGCTGACTTTTTTGTATGGATATACCGCCATCTGGTACAGGGGGAAGTACTATTATAAGCCGGTACCTCATGGCTGTTTCATAGTGAAAACAAATATGTTAATAAATTTACATGAAAATTTGCCGATATATTTTTGTGGTCATAACCGTGAGCTACCGGCAGAGTAGAATAGTACCTCGTACTGTACCAAGTGTAGTAAAAGGCGATTAAGGCACCAGTACCGACATATATCAGTATATCCATCCGATACAGTGTACGTGATACGTGTGAGCGGGGGTAGGCAGCAGCACCCGCGTAGCGAAACCTGCGCTCTGCCATTGCCAACACGCTTCTTTAGCGCGGCATTATGCCTAGCAGAGGACTTACAATGACTTATATGATGGTGATAATACTAAACGCTTGCCGGCGCGGCAATTATGAGCAAAATTCCCCCTTTCTAGAGATTGCTTATGTCTAGTCCAATGGCAATATGATAAATATTATTGTGTTGTATCTATTTATTTATTAGAATTGCACAGAATATGTACTAGTGGTTGATACTCTGAGCAAGAACTATACTGGGCCTGTATTTCCTTTTTACTTCGTGATTTTTTGTGTTCTGACTAAATGTTGTAAATGTGATGATAATGTTTAGTAATATAATACTCCAGTATTAGAAGACTATTTAACGACATAGAACTCTTAAACATTTTTTTACTACTACGGGTATAAAAGAGAGAAAATGAAGGTAAGATTCCAAACTTCAAATCAAAAGTATTATTATTTAAAATACATAGGCATCATAGGCACATAATCATAACAGCCATAAGACATCCACTGCCTGACATAGGCCTCCTCCCAATCTCAATAGGACCGGTTGTATGCGGCCTGATTCCAGGCAATCCTGCGGTTCTAGTCAGATAGTCCGTCCATCTTACGGGTAGACTGACGCCCTACGCTGGAAATCGTATAAATAAAAAATATATTGTTCTATAAAAATAGATTTAAGAAACTCGAAAAAGTAATGACACTAATGATCTTACAGGATTATTTAAAGGCAAATATATTCGAATCTATACCACAAATGGTAAAACGTATGAATAAAACAAACGAAAAATACGATTACAGCATAATGTCTGGAAATTATTCAGGTCCATTTGGGATAACTGTTAAAAAGGCAATATCAGAACAATATTCCGTCCAGCCGATTTTACAGCGTGCGTGTGAAAAGTACATGCATACAAGTAAATTCGACAAGCGCTTTTACAATAAATTTTATAACATAAATAATTTTATTACATAAAAATTTACATATTTTAAAAAGAAAATTATATATTCCCATTTCGCTGCGCCTCAAAACAAATGTTAAAGGATAAGGTCAACATTCAGCGAGGGGCTTTGCCAGGGGTTTTCATTGAAGCATACGTTTTAAAGGTTGGTTTCACTATTTGTATTCAGCGTGGGTACATAGTCATTCGAGTTTTTGCTTAAGGACGCGGTATAATACGTTTGCATAGAATTTTAAAACACCCCGATTTGAAACCACCTTCAATGCGTGATTTAAATTCTTGAGTGAGGTGTCTAGACGTTATCTTGACAAGTCGGCTCAACACTCGTACCCTTTGGTAGTTCAAGCCGCTTGTCGCGAGGTTATATAAGTTGTCTTATGCAGTAATAAGTTGATAGAAAACAATTTATTTGTCATCCAATCTATACTTGTAATAAAATAAATACAATTATTCGTTAACATTTAAAAATAAACCGTTGTTTAGACATTAGTTTTTTATGAACTCAAAATTATAGTTCTTAAAATACATATTATAGTGCTTATAATTTAATGACCTAAACTTTGGATATGATTGAGAAAATGACAATTTTAGAGGTCAAACAAAAACATTCGCTGTGGGATACCGGCGGAGTAGAATAGTACCTCCCCTTGTATCAGGATTCGTAAAAGGCGAGTAAGGTACCAGAATTGACACATGGCGGTTTATCCATTTGAAATAGTGTACAGAGCGGGGATGGGCAGCAGCATCCCCGTAGCAAAAACTGCACTCTGCAATTGCCAACATGCTTCCTCAGTGCTGCAAAATCCCCCCTTTCTTCAGGATGCTTATTTCCAGCAGTGGACTTGCAATGACTGAAGAATTATATTTGTGTTACCGAGTAGACTATTTGTGTCAATTGTTATCCAGTTCTTTTATTGTGTTGTGTAAGTTTTCTTTACGCATACACACACACATATATATATATATATATATATATATATATGTGTGTGTGTGTGCTATACTTGTTTGTCGACCTGATCATATATATATGAAATGCACATTTATATTTATGTAATATAAATGTTTATTTTTTATGACCAGGTCGACAAACAAGAATAGCGTCCCAGCAGTCTATAGAAGCACGTATTACAAGGATTTCACTAGCACATCGCCACCCTTGTGACTTGAAAATATAATGTCACATTGCCCAGTTATTTCTTGACCAGCAATATCAACATACGGTAGACGACCTTTGATTCAGGTCTATCATATTATCATATTGTTAATATTCTTATCCAATTTTTCAGAGATTAGACGATAATAGCTTATTAATGACCGCACTGGAGCATGTCCCGACCACGTGGGACACGTCAGGTGCGCCCGATGTGGTCGATCGGATGATTGATCGCGCGCAGGGGCCATTCCTCATCTCGTAGCAGCGAGGACAATGACTGGCACCACTCATTATTGAGGCGGGCTCTATTTGTAGTTGTAGTATATTCGTACTAGCGGTGCCCCGCGGTGTGATATGCTGTGTTCCTGTTGCTGTAAGAACAATGTACAACAATACGTGAAGCGAGAAAATTGTACCTCTATTGAATAACAGAAATTGCGAGAACAGATGAATGTGAAAATTTAAATAGCCAATGTGGAGAAAAAGTGTACAAAGCTATTTATTTTATACAAAATACACAATACATTAAATTCTTAAAAATAAACATTACATGTCATCGTCATTATACCAGCCAATTGAAATACACTGCTGGACAAAGGTGTCTACGAAATATTTGAAGATGATTGCCGCGCTGGGCAAGCGTGCTGGCAATCGTAGAGTGCAGCTTTCACGACGAGGATGCTGCTACTGATCTACACCCTATGCATCTGATGCTGTCGGTTCTGGTAACTTAGTCGCATATTACGCCTGCTGCAGTGGGAGGTACTACTCTACTCTAACAATAAAAAAAGACGGAGGTTGATAATTTCCGCCCTGTTGCATTTGAGCTGCGTGGTTTTAGGTAGATATACCTATCGCTATCTGTCGGTTCCAGCACCTCAGTAGCATCATACAACACCTGATACAGTGGGAGGTACTATTTTACTCTACCGGTACCCCGCGGCTCAAAAGATATAAATAATTCCCACAACATCTCATACATTGACCCGATTCCGTGATACAGGTAACAGAGGAATCACAAATATACTACTTAATATAATTTAACATCCAGACAGAACAAATACAAATATCACCATATAAATATTTGTCCTAGGTGGGGATCGAACCCACATTTGGTGCAAAAGACAGGATTACTACCATCTGCACCATCAGGCCAGTCAGAATATAAATGTAAGTATGTTTACTAAGTGTGAAATTCGACTCGCTTCAAGGTCCACAGAGCTAACAAACGTACCAAAGTGAGGGTGCTTCACTCTGGCGGAGACATCCCGGAGCGGGCGCGAGGTGGAAGTACGCAGTTAATTTCATCCGATCACTTGAGCAGGAAACTCAGATTCGACGGTCCAATTTAAATGGCGGGAAATAGAGCGATTCTTCAAGGAAAATCAATTGGTATCGCTTTCTATTTCGCAAATGGTTCTAATTTCGAATGTATTTCAAATACAATGAGACTCGATTATTGGCAATAATTGAATGAATTGACATTTGGAAGTGTTTAATAGATAAATACGAAAACAAAAAAATTGCAAAACCATCGAGAATAATATATATATATATATATATATATATATATTATTCATTTGAAACTGATCGATTGATCTTATTAAGCTATTCAATTTATTTATGTAAATTAATTGGAAAATAATAGTACTGTGAGCGTCATCGTACATAGACTAAAAATGCTTGTATCGTAAAAAAATATTACCAGCGTTCGACCAACCTTGTAACTTGTAGATTCTATATCACAAAAGTCAGCAATTTCACTGCCTGTCTCAACCTTCAAACCTGAATCTACGCATAACGACTATTGTTATGAACGTACTGTCACTCTGTACACTCCTCCATTAAAACACATACAAGAATGCTGAGCTTCTTCCTGAAGTTCATAAAATGATGGAGATAATAATTATATTAATAAATCATAAATTCTTACAATATTTAAAACATTAACCTGACTCCAGATTAAAGCTGTTGAATGTAATTTTGAATTTTGCGCCTAGCAACACCTGCTCACGCTTGACCGTTTTTTATTCTCTCTGCTCCGTTGACATTATAGTGACTGTATGTGCTTATTTAAATTATCGAAAATAAAGCCGATATCTAAACTAAATAGTAGTTCTGAATTCATTGAAGTCATCAAAAGCACTAGTGTTATGAGCATCAGACCATAGAAGGAAATATATAATCACACATCACAGACACAGAACTAATATAAATATAAAAAATTGTCATGGGTGTGGGTTTACCCACCGCCCTTGGCGCACAAGATATCACTACCACCTGCTGCATCGAGCCCGTCAAAAAAGTTACTTTCTGTGCAAACTGAGGTACATATCATAAAAACGTCAAACAAATGAGCCATGCAGCGTGTCTTCAAATCTTAAACTTAGTGAGCAATTATTGCATAGTTTGATTTCATGAACGCACCCGCTCGCCCTTCTCCACGAACTATCTCCAGCGGCGCAGTTCCCACGTTATTCATACACCTCAAACTTCCATTAGACACAGTAAACTTCCTTCAAACAGAACTTTAACAAACGAAAGTACAAACATGCAACACAAGGCCGTAATTAATATCTGCGTTAATTGTTAATTACTCAGGGTGTTCCTTGCTGAAGATAAAATGAGGCGAGGCCGTCGTTAAGCCGTGAACAAGGGTCTGTATAATGTTAATGAGATGATGGTTTGACACCGCACTTGGGGAGGTTCGGTTCGTGACTCGCGTACGCTTCAATCAAACTACGGGATATCTCGGGATACATACATCACTTGGGATTCCGGAAAGCAAGTCTGATACATAAATACTGCCATTTGGTTTTTTATGGCTAAGCCGATAATTCGCATTATGTATTTGCAAATGTAACAATTACCACAATCAAGTTAGTTTTAGTTATCCATCCAATTTCGGATGTCCACTACTGAACGTTGTCCTCACAACGATTTCTTTATAGTACTAACTAACGATCGTGTCATCACAAAGATGTCACTAGTGTGTCGCGAACCTTATGACCTGAACATAAAATGTTACGTTTACCCGCTAATATCCCTTCTTCTCTCACCCTTCAAACCGGAACATAGCCGTGCGAACACTGATATTTGATGGTAGGTTTATGGTATAAAGTAAAAGTCGTAGCTTTTATTATTCTTTTATTCCTGTCGAGGTATTAAAAAAGTAACAATATGCAACATAAAATAAATGCTATAGTTGCAAAGCGTTAGTGCAATATACGAGTACCTGTGTTATAACCTCTCTCGTAAATATAACAATCATCTCTAACATAAAGGCGGTTGACATAGCTGTCAGTCATTTGACAGTTAGTGTGATAGATTGTAACATCATCATTATTAACATAGCAGCAATTGGAAGTCCAAGAAATGAGGTTTTTTTCTCATAATAGCCACGCTGAGCAAGTGTATTGGAAATCGCAGAGCGCAGCCTTTGCGACGAAAATGCTGCACATCTCTGCCCTGTGTATTTGAGGCGCATCATTTCGGAAGGATATACCGCCATCTCTCGGTTCGGTACCCTAGTCACCTCTTGCGACACCTGGTGCAATGGGAGGTACTACTCTACTCTACCGGTACCTCACGACCTTGTTATATATGTCATATATTCAGTTATGACTAAGCAAAAGTATTGCCTGTACCCCAAAAAAGTATATAAAGTGCCTTGGAATGCCGGTATAGCACAATAGTACCTCCCCCTTCGCCGGGTCCCGTAAGTGGCGGCTGAAGTACCGGAGGCAGATGGCAGTATATTCATCCGAAATAGCGTAGCTTGAATGTAATAGGGCGGGGATAGGCAGCAGCGTTCACGTCGCGGGCAAACAGCTGCTATGACGATGATGATAATGATAAATTTAGCGAATTAAGTACAACGCATCTAGCGTGTGCAACCTTAGGGATTTACCGTTTTATTTAAGTTAATTACGTCTCAGTGATTCTATTAAAATGACATTGAAGCGCAAACAGCGGTCGCTTGAATCGCTTTCTTAGCGGAGCGAAAAGCTCGTTAAGCGGCCGAAGTGATTTATTAAAGCGATGGAGTCACGCGAGTCTTTGCTTGATACGTATGGGTTGTTCTTAAACGGCGCCTGTTATTTGGTCAATACACCATTTTAGAAATAATTAATTATACCATTAAAATATATGTTCACCCATCAAAATGTGATGATGTTACAGAATAATTAATATCGACAGTATCTATTTATTTATTATATTGTTTTGAAATTACATAAAGTAACATTGGCAAAGTCATAAATAAATAACAAACGTAAGTGGTATCTGGTTAGTCGATGTAAAAATGAGTAACAAATTTATCAATAACTGCTTATTGTATCACTTATATACATTAAAAATATTACTTTTACCTGAAAAATAAAGGAAAAAATAAACGTATGAGCTACAATCTCACACTGTCTCGGATTAGAAAATATGTGGGTTTCAGTCTTGCCTAAAACTTGATTTAAATTCATTTATTTTTGTTATTTAAAGATTGTTGATCTGTTATATCACATACCTATAGAAACTAACTAATTAACAATGGAATCGGCATTTAATGAAATAAAAATATACTTTATGGTAGTAATCCTTCTCCTGTATCCTACCTTGTGTGCCAGGGGTCGAGGGTTCGCTTCCCACCCAGGACAAATATCTATATGATGATATTTGAGTTTGTTCTGTGTCTGGGTGTTAAATATATGTATTTAAGTAGTATATTTGTAATTTATCTGTGGTCTGGCGTCTGTAACGCAAATGCTTTAAGCGACTTACCACAGATCCAGGTCATTGTATGAGATGTGGTGGGTTTTTTTTTTTCGTTCACTAAGAGTAAATGGCAGATAACAATAAACCGCATTTCTGCACGGCAACCTGAAATAAACAAATAAAATTATGCTCTCGTCTATTGATTCGAGACCGAAGCAATTTTGCAAATGCACAAGAAAATATGGCGGCGATAGGCACGCGGGCTCGCTGCGGGGGTCGCGCGCTTACTATGGGATTGGACCATAAGAGATATGTAAGGTACTTTTATTAGCTATTCTCTAGTGTATATTTTCATACCAGATTTTAAAAACAATAAGGGTCGGCTATCAATACCAACGTAGCGGCCAGTGTGGTCCTCGTCTAAAACTCTTTCTATTTCACTATTTCACGATGAACTTTAGGAAATTTTGATAGTGACTAAATTTTTAGTCATAACATACATCGATCTGACTTAGAGCTAAGTGGTTTGAAACATTTATGTGAGGCGTATCAGACAACTGAGTTATTACAAATATAATACTTAAATGGTAGTGATCCTATCTTGTGCGCTAAGGGTCGTGGGTATGATTCCCATCCAGAACAAGTATTTATATGATAATATTTGTGCTTGTTCTGTGTCTGGGTGTTAAATATATGTATTTAAGCAGTATATTTACGATCCTTATATTGTCTGGCGTCAGTAACACAAGTACTTGCCCAGCCAGACGTGGAACTTTTTTATCACTTAAATATTTCAGCCACTTAAATATATCAGCAGTGTTCGCATAGTTGTGTTCCGGTTTGAAGAAGCAGTGGAATTACTGAAGGTAAATAAATTCATACATCTCATATCTTGACCTGACTCCGTGGTAAGTCGCGTAAAGCACTTATGTTACGGACATCAGTTAATAGAGAAATTACAAATATAATATTTAAATATATACTTGAACACCCAGACACAGGACAAACACAAATATCATCTTATAAATATTTGTTCTGGGTGGGGATTGAACCTTCAGCCCTTGATACATAAGATAGGCTCACTACCACCTGCGCCATCAGGCTCATTGAAACTGTGTTCTCCTAAGTAATATCTTCAAGTCACAATATTAGCAACGCGCAAGTAATACTCTCGTGATACGAGCATCTGTGGGCCGCGGTGACGGTTACTAACAATTTGTCGGTTTATTCAGATAAAAAGAAAAAAAATCAACGCAGACTGTAAAAATAATAAAAACTATTACTTACATTTGATTAAATAATAGTATGTGACTTGTTTCAGACAGCGTGCTTAATAACGTTTGTAATAACAGGCCTGCGAAAGGTCCAAATACTCAGTCGACGTTTCCAAGGGATAGCTATTTCATTGTAGTATGTGTGCGTCACTGCTTTGGAGAGGTCAATTATTGCTTTCGATATGAAACCGAGTGGAACTTTCTAGAAACATGTAATTAATGACACAGTAACAGAGAAATAAAACGAAGTCTGACCTGGTTCCGTTGTTGTGACCGAGTCTTCGTTTATTAATAAAATACTAGACATCGACAATGATTCGACAATATATTTTGAATGGAATCCAAATATTTAGGAGTCTGGTTGAACGCAATCTTACAGAGGCAATATAATAGACACATTTTTATATAATTACGAACTTGGCAAACAAGCGCGCTGTCTGAACGTTTCTTGTCACAAAACCCAGTGATTTATTTGTCTTTCGCAGATTTAAAGATGGCGTGCAATGATATTTGTTTGTTTCAATTGCTTAAAATTAATTATTATAAATATTAAATGATTTTTTTTCATAGCATACATTATTTTAGTGTCAATATTTTTCTTTCCCATTCAAAAGTTGTGAATATTGGAGTGGATGTAATGACCGATCAGAGCAGAGCACGTACCGCTAGTGAAGTCAAGACGCCATCTTTACTTTGGCCTGAGAGTTCGTGCGACGCAGTTGATAAACTGGCTGGCCAGAACTTGCCAAATAGCGACTGATCGAGTTGGATCGCGGAGAGTAATTCGTTCGCCAGAGAGAATTGTTCCGAATTGTTGAAACCCGCTGTTCGGTCTTAATTGTTAATTTTTTATTTCAGTGATTGTGAAATCGCTTATTTATCACTGAAAATCAACTATGGCCGTAGTGTTTGTGTTTGCATTTTTCCATAATGGCCTGCACTAAATCCGGTACGATTAATGATGAAATCAATGAAGACGGCGTTTCTCCGACATATATAAGCATCCCAAAGAGTTTTTTATTTACTTTTAATATACTACAAACTGTCTCCTTCGTTGGACATTCAGCAGTACATTGGTTGGTGCTGGCGCTGACATGCTCGGTATGTGACCTGCGTTACATCCTCATTTTAAATACAGTTATACTACTGTAATTGGATTAGGTTTTCAATCCGTTTTTTGTAACATTTAGTATGGCGTTCAATTTCCTGTCTTACAGTGGATATAGCCAGGTCACGGTGCAAAAGCTCTTTGGGCACGAACCAGGGAGCATTGATTATCCCCTAGATAATATTGTTTAGTTAGACCTTTGCTCGTAACGGCCGCACTAGGCGGACGTGGTTCTAGGGCTAAGTTTCGCAAGGGGGATGCTGTATACTCGTACCCGATGTGTTTTGATCTCCACTAATTAGTTCTTCACACTTTTTATTACTTAACCTACTAACTTTTTTAGTAAAATCAGGTGTGTTTAATACGTAAACTGACCACAAAAGACAACCAGCTTAAACTGTTTCTATTTAAAGAAGTGTGGCTGAATTTTACCGCTAAACGTTTGCTGGATTTTGTATGTACATTACACATTTAAGATTAAATTCATATAAAAGATACATTCAAGCTTATCCGAAGAAGTTGAGTTAAGAGGAGGCGTAGCAATCATCCAGTTTTTGCCCATAATTGTCGCGCTGGGCTAGCGTGTTGGCTACCGCAGAGCGCATCTTTCGCGACGGCGATGCTGCTGCCCACCCCTGCCCTGTGCATCAATAGGGTATAATAACATACATAATTGTATGTTTGTTTGCTAAGTAATAAATAGACATTTGATAAATCAACGTCACTGCGGACCAGCCTCACCTTTGGGTGAGGGCGTCTCGTTATAATAGCCATTTAAATTACCGAGACGTCTATTTTTAAATGCTAGAATATTGACCTAGTAAGTATCTTTAAATAGTACAGTAAATAAGTGATTCATAAATCATTAGTGTATATCGAAGTATTGATTGGACCCACAATCATAATATAATTGTCAGCAAACTCGTTAAGATTAATTATTAAGGAGGAATGGTGTATTTATTTTTGGTTTTTTAATCACAATATTTAGTTCGATACAGGTTCTATGGAAATAATCATATAATTTTGCCACGGAGTACCGATAGAGTAGAAAATAATTTTTCCTGTACCTGATGTCTTAGAGATGACTATAGTACAGAAACCGACAAAAGCCGGTAGATCCACCGGAAATAGCGAAGCCGCAAAACCAACAGGGCGGAATCGGCAGCAGTACACCCATGTTGTACCACCTCAAGGGATGAATTTTCAAAAAATATGTTAAATGGTTTTCTACGTTACAAAATAAATTTTTGTGCAAAATTTTAAGTTTCTAACCTTAATTTTAGTTTAAAATTAGGTCCTGCATTGAAGGCAAGCATGTTGACAATCGCAGCTTCCGCGTCGGTGCGGATTACCGCCCTGTGCATTTGAGCTGCACTTTCGTACGGATATACCGCTATCTATTGGTTCTGGTACCTTAGTCACCTCTTACGCTTACTTATACCTGGTATAGTGGGAGGTACTACTATACTTCGCCGGTACCCCACGGCAATAGATTTAGACTTATATATATATAGATCAAAATTTCTCATATTGCCGTGGGCTATTTGCGGAGTAACACAGGTATCGTAAAAGGCGACGGCGGTTTATTTTGTGCCACGTCTTATTAACTTCAGAACTTATAAGGAAGTGAAGACATAATTGGCGTGTACGTCATTTTCTCTTCGCAAATATTCTTTGATGTGAAACTTCAAAATTAGACTGTAAGCGAACATCTCATCAAACTGGTTCGTGGCGTTAAAACTAAATTTGGCGGTGTTACCTCACCGGCTGCTCCATAGACAATGTGCCGGCTTGTAACTTATAATTTAAGAAAATGTTAAAAGAAACATGTTGTGATGAATAGACCATGCAATTTAACTTCCATCCGTCTTTAACGTTGTGTGTTTCGTTAAATATTCAATACCAAATCCTGGAAGTTAATTTGAAATTATTCTAGTATCAATAAATACTATGATGAGAGATTTTACGTGAGGTACCGTCAAAGTAGAATAGTACTTCCCCCTGTACCAGATGTCGTAATTGGCGACTAAGTACAAAAACAGACAGATGGCGGCAAATCCATCCCAAACAATGCAGCTCAAATGCACAGGGTGGCGATGATCTGCATCATCCTCATCATAAAAGCTGCGGCCTGCGATTGCAAAAACTATGGGCAAAATTCCCCCTTTCTTGGGGAGGCCTACGTCCAGTAGTAGACTTTCAATGGCTGTAATGAAGCAAGTTTGAGAGGATGTGATGCACATATATTACTCTTTAAAAAAAAACTACGTAATGGTTTTGACTGAGACTTTACAATAGCTCATACGTCAGGTGGCTATAATTTATAAAAATATGTCCAAAACATAACGATTAGTGTCAAGTAAGTACAAAAAACATGAGCCATCTGCAAGCTATTCGGGCGTATAAAAATTCAAGCAGCTTTGAAGTACTATTTATGCACAGGCAAAATTGCGGGCATCACATAGTCGTTGAACAAATGTAATGATTATTTCAAGGATAAACTTACTCGTGAACACATAGAAAATCTTTGTAGAATTTCTGTTTTTGATAAGCGGGTGAGTTGGTTCAAACTTTGGTCCAAACTTTGCTCAAACTTCATTGAGTAACAAAAATACTCGTACGTTTATTTTCTTCAAGAACAACAATCCATATAACTTATGTAAAAGTGTATCCGTCTAACTGTTTATTGCTTTTCATGTTTGAAAAAATTAGATTGAAATTTGCCATGTGTGCTAAACGAGAGATTCTGGGGATTACGATATATAGTGAAAACCACTTGGAAGAACGCAAATTACTAGTACGTACCAGGGAACGAGTGCGAATCGAACTCTTAACCTTTAGATCGCATGCTCAATGCTCTGATCTTGTACAATTACTATAGTGAACGCAAAACTTGAAATAATAAAAACAAACAATTCCCTCTCGAGTAATACAAATGCTTTATAATTCAATTTTGAAACGGGAATATTATTGCTGTAACTTATCAAGTAGCGGTTCGAGCAGGCGGAGTTGCGAAGTTTCGTGGAATGCCATCAGCCGCAGCGATCATTAGCGGGCTGAAGCCACTTTAAAAGGCGCCACTTGTTCCAACAAACACACGATCCTGAATACAATTCTTTCCGTCCGGAACAAACCGGGCCGATATTATCTGAACCATACAACACGGGCCCGAAAGTGGCCCGCAAATGTGACCTTAGGGCGGCGTTGTACTAAAATACTTATTCATGTTAAAATTATTCCAACTAATATAATTATTCCTAGGATACCACATCGTGCTAACCTAAAAATACTAGAATAATATTTTCTTTTTATCTTTTTATGTTTGAACTTTTACGTGTTTAGGTAATATTATATTAGGAAAAATCTGAATAAAAGGCTATTTTCATTAAAATATAATTAAGGCCCTTATAAACTCATTATAAAAAAAAAACTTCTGCGTATATTGAGATGCGCAGGAGTTGAGCATTATAGAACTCAGTAGTACAGAAGGCAGAGTAGTATAAAGCTTTCTTCAGGTTTAGTAGGAGGCGACTAAGGTACCACACTGCAGATGGCGGTATACCCATAAGAGCGTATTTCAAATAAAATTTGCGGAGATGGGCAGCAACATTTCTATTGGGAAGCTGCGCCCTACGATTGCCAGCACGCCTGTTTAGCGCGCTTATAATCGACGAATACCTCCTGTTCTTAGGGGAAAAATATATTGACTTCTTCAAACTGATGGTCCCCGCTCGCCTGTCCCCCCGGTGGTGCTGGAGTTAACACCTGAGTCCAGTACATCCAGCACCGGGTCAATCCGAATAAAAGAAACGACCTGTATGAAATATCTGTGTGAGCCAACCCTTAGGACGACGAAGGGGCGGGGGAGCGGGTGGTCAGTACGCGATACCATCTCGCGTGCCCACAGTTTGGGAAACGTAGCTCATGAAATAAAACTAAATTATGACGCTTCGTAAAGGGATCTTTAATGTATACAACACCCACGGCCTAATGAAGATATTTGTTGTACAACTGGTTTAGCGAAATGTTTTTGTTTGTGTTTTGAAAAATTTAATTCGTTCCTTTGGAACATTATCGATTCAAGTCTCAATTCACCTCAGGCCCAAATGTATGCCAATGAATCCTAATAATAATAAATTCATACAACATCTCATACATTCACCGGACTCCGAGTCAAGTCACTCAAAACCCTCGAGTTACTGACATCAGACAACAGAGGAATCACAAATATAATACTTAAATTCATATATTCAAAACCCAAACAGGGAAAAATACAAATATACGAATATAAGCCCTGGGTAAAGATCGAACCCACGAGCTTGCGCACAATAAGATCACTACCTTCTAGCGCTATTGGACCCTTCAAGTTATATAAAACTCGTTTTAATAATAAGTATTTAAATATGCGTATGAAAAATGAGGTCAATGTATTTTTTTAGCACTTTAAATAAATTTGACTTTAAAATTAACAACCCATTATTATAAACGCTTGCATGAAAAATAAAGTATTCAAAAGAAAATTAATCCCCGTGTAATACAGGAAATGCCGTGGCGTAGGTTATAGGTTTCTTTTTAATGTTACAACAAAACACGATTAGTAGAGGCCATTTTTAAAACTAGTTTGAGTAAAAATAAAGGTTGGGGTTTTAGGTTATCAGTTACAGGTTCTCAATTCGACTTTTTAGTTTTAGATAGAATTCACTTTTATTTAGTAATAGAAAAAGCATTGAATATTTATTAAATAAAAAGTTTTATTTAATCGACCAAAGAGAATTAAAAAATTTGTTAAAAAAAAGAGAATTAAATAAGTTTCATTGTCAATATTCAAATATCGTGTCAAACACCGAGAAAACTGTTATTATTTAAATTAACACCGCTTTTTCAAAGGCTTTAAATTGCGGTTTATTCAACTTTTTAAATTTTTTGTTCATCGTTTCGGTTACCTTACGGCAACCGTGTCTTGAGAACGGTTTTCATGAGTAGCGAACGCGTAAATATTAGAAAATACTGTTATTACTTAGTCATATAGCAGTAGATCACCGAGATACGTTTGGTTTAGTACAGTTCGCTCAGCGAATGTCTCCGATACGATCTTGGCTCGCGTGCTGCAAAGGGACCGAGGAGCTCTATGGCTGTACTCTATAATCTCGACCATTACGTAAACGTATGAAGCAAACGCAATTGGAAGGTATATCACTAGGAAATTATACAACGTTACGGTTTACTAGCGAAAACCTGTCAGCAAACATTTGTAGTCCATAAAAATAGTATTAATGCAAAAGTGGATCAATTCATGATATACCTACTGGTAGAGAGAGTCAAAGATGATTAAAGGAATTTACAACTGGGCAGATGTCGGTATATCCATCCGAATCAGCGTGGCTTCAACACAACAGTTCTCTACCTAGCCTTACCGCCTCTCCAGCTAGGTAATTAAGAATAAAAAGCCTCTTCGGGAGACCTATGCTCTACCCTTCAGTTGACGTCCTTCCTTATCTCGTTACCCCGTCTATAACAATTTCCTGGCTTAGCTGGTGAGTCCAGGGAAGAATATGCTTTAATTTGGAGGAAAACAAAAGTCCCTGCGGAATCTGAGGTGAATTCTATATTATGGTGTTACGTCAGGGGATGATGAAATACCTAATTACTTATAACTTTAATACAATTACTTATAATACATTATTATTTATGACTTTAATATAATTACCTATAATATACACTTACTTATATTTTTAATACAATTTTCAATTTAAGTTATAATTTCCACAAGCAGAAAACGAAATAAAAGCAAAGTTGTCCAATAAATTTGTTGTCTGATTACGCTACTTCTTGACGGAGAGCTGTGATAGGTCAATACTCCCAATTGATATGTTTTGTTTATTTGATACGTTTTCACGCGACTAATTGGAACAAGAATTAAAACTTTGTGGAAATAAGAACAGACTAAAACAAAGAAGTAACTAATGTGTCAATTAACTAAAATAAATAATAAATATTTTATGACTGTTTAACAGTTGAAAGCTGAAAATAAAAACAATTTAAAACATAAAATGTACAGCTACAGTCTCTATTTTCAAGGTAATTTTCCAACAGTAAAGGAATCACGCAAACTGGATCCGCAACAGGCGGCTTTCCGACAGGTAATGTTCCTAATCAAATTTGCACTTTGCCGACTCTTCAAAGAACCACTGCAAATAAAATAAGTTGAGTTCCTCTGCCAATCGATTAGGGGTAGATTGTCGGGTACTAGGATGCGAATTGGCACTCATTATTTGAAAAAATATGTTACTTGTATTCTGTTTAGTTTTTCAGGCAAAGGGTACCAAATGGCACGCAATATAATTGTAAATAATAACAATTTAGAATATTTAAATTGAAAAATTTGAAAGTAAACCGTAAATGATGTTTTTTATGGCCATATATAATATACATGGCCATAAAAATTATACGTGATGTATAGATTATACGTGATGAGAAGTGTGAGTAGACAAAGAAAGTGTCGAACAACTAACTCAAATATTACAAATACGAAAGTTTATGTGGATGTTTGTTTCTCTTTCAAACCGGAACTCTTATTATTTTTCTAATTAAACTAGGTTGACAAACAAGCATACATTCCACGTGATAGTTATCGTCACCGCAGCCTATCGACGCATGTAATATCACAAAGATATCACTACCGCGTTGCCAACCTTTAATTGCTCTCTCACTCTTTAGAGCGGACCACAGCAATGCGAACACTGCTATTTGGCGGTAGAAATAGGCGAGAGTGAGGTACCAATGCAGACGACCTTTTGTACGAAGTCTACTCCCGTTGAAGAAAGTCAGTAAAATTACTGAGTAAAT
Organism: Heortia vitessoides; assembly: GCA_020976665.1. NCBI lineage: Eukaryota > Metazoa > Arthropoda > Insecta > Lepidoptera > Crambidae > Heortia > Heortia vitessoides. The sequence continues at coordinate 12,850,551 of JACJUM010003223.1, read as the reverse complement.
GTGACATTGCAGTTCAGTTCACAACGTTGTCGATACATTAGTGATACCTTTATAATGACACGAAGACTTCATCACGTTTACCACCTACAATTTATTAATAATATTAAGCATATCCCGGAAATATTTCCGTGGAATAAATCTACACTTTTAGTCTTCCCCAAGGAATCAACACGATTTTTTGCATAGTTAAGTTGTCAGAGGACGACACGGACTTCTTCCCGGAATAACAAGCATTCCTCAGGGATGACATATGAAGTCCAGACCTCGGGGACTAAGTCGCGGGCGGGAGGACACCATAAAATGACACATGAGGTCGCGGGCGACCGCCACTTTCAAATATACGATATTACATGCTTACAAATATGTCCCACAACAATCCTCTTCGAACGTCTTTGTTCCGACCTGTGAAAATAAATTCCGAATATATTACGAGGGAAGATCGCCGATCTCCCGATAACTCCGCGAAACAAAGCACCATGTAAACAACTCGACAAATAGAATAAGTCGGGCGGTCCGTTATTGTCCCGGAAATTTATTACATTACTCGCTGCATTTGAAGCTACTACTGTGGACGCCAGTTTGTTAAGTGTACATATTGGCAGTAATATAAATCTCTGTAGACTTGCTTTTCGGAAAGAAGGCTTAATTTGATTGAAGAAATATTTTTAGTGGGGCATCTATTGATGCTCGTAAACTTCTTTTTTATTATTAGACCAGGTTGGCTAACAAGCATTTAGTCCACATGATTGTAAACATTATTACAGCCTATAGAAGATCGTAATATCACAAGGATATTACTGACACGTTGCCAACATTGTGACTTAAGGATATTATGCCACATTACCCAGTAAATTCAATGCCTCTCTCACCCTTCAGACCGGAACACAGCAATGCAAACACTGCTGTTTGGCGGTAGAAACAGGCGAGAGTGAGGTACTATACAGGCGACCTTGTATGAGTTCTACCTCATGTACACTTTTGCTAAGAGGTTAGCGTTTTTGGGATTTTCTCACTCTTTCGATTTGACCATTATATTCTACAGTTAGCTGGTACAGGGAGAAGTCACTATACTAGATGTCGTAAGTGGCGACTTGTGATACCTGGTATTGCTCAAATAAAACAGAGCAGGGATGAGCAGCAGCAACGAGTTTTTAGACTCTGATTTTCATACTGAATATGTGGGAACCTACTAACCACTATAAACAAATTTCATTAATTTCCCACGGGAACAAACGCGTTAGAGGTCGAGTGCTTTTTGTTTTTCGTCGAGTTCCATTCAAGGACGCTTCGAAGCTTCCCCCCCGCCGCCACGTCGACTTTATGAGTTGGAAAACGCAGATATTGTGAGCGACGATAAACGTAGTGAACAACTCGTGCTTCGCTGTTGTGTGCGACACGACGCGGCCGTGACGCTGCGGCGTTGTTTATCATGGTTTTGTTATTGTGTGTCGGGATTTTACGGTTTCACATTGGAGTGCGATAGCAGCAACCAGCTCCTAAGAGTCATATTAGAATGGTTCACGGAATAGAGTCACGTTTGTTTATTTCTGACTTACTCTTGGTAAAATTAATAGATTTAAAATCTTAATATCCCATTGAAAAAAAATTACAGTGTTCAGCGTTTTCTCCATTTAAAATTTATATCAATTAATAACAGTAGTAGTAATTAGTAGATAGTTAAGGCAGCGATGGAGCGGTCCCCTAAGTTTATATGCTGGAAAATGCAAATATGAGGGCGTGAAACAATGCTCGCTTCGCAATTGCGCCATACTGCTAAGTCAGTGTGTACCGTGTGCAATCTCTAAGTGACCTTTCTTATTCTAATAATTCATTGCTGTCACCCCGTCGCTGATTGAGATGCAAAGGCCGTTTGGATCTCACAGTAATAAAAAGTCAGATCTGGGTGTTGTTAGTATTCCAAATTTTGGTATAATCTTTACTAATTTAGGAAATTAATTTAAAAATGTTATAGATGTCGTCAGCGATGGTACCTCTGTCTGGCCCATTACTAAATAGCAGTGTGAAATTATTGAGCAATATGTCATCATATTACTCTAAGAAAAGCCGCTTAAAGCATTTGGTTTACGGATATCAGACAACAAAGGAATTACTAACGTAATTCTTAAATACATATAAATAACTCGGAAACTGCCGTGCCGTGAGTACCGGCGGAGTAGGATAGTACCTCCCTCTGTACCAGGTGTCGTAAGAGACCCATGGTCGCCTTTTAACAGAACCGACAGATGGCGGTATATCTATTCGGGACAGTGTAGCTAGAACAGCATACTCATAGGAAGAGCTACGCTCTGCGATTACCAGCACGGCTATTACGTGCAAAATTTCCCCTTTCATGGGGAGCCTATGTCCAGGAGGCCTTTGTCCAGCAACTTCAATGGCTGTAATGATATAAATAACACCCAGACACAGAACAAACGCAATTATCCATCATATAAATATGGACTCACAGCACCCGACGACCTTTGGTGCACAAGATAAGATCTAGCAACTAGCATCAACGCTATTGGGCCCGTCATAAACAAGGTTAGCAACGCGCTAGTGATATCCTTGTAATCACACAAGCATCTTTGGGCTGCGGTGACATTTTCTATAACACGGACCGTATGCTTGC
>JACJUM010003223.1:12786549-12840333 GCA_020976665.1 Heortia vitessoides | reverse complement strand
AAATACGCTACTCGGATCAGAAGAAGTAATGTTTTATAGCATAGTATAAATGTTTATGATCGTTTGTCTTTCATGTCGGAATGATACGCATTTTGTTAGAGGAAAAGCCTTACAGTGGTCTTAATAGTACATTTAATATTGATGTCTGTTTGTAACGACTTCACCGATTATTGATGTATCTAAATATATTTACGAAATAGCGACACATCGCAGTTTCACCATAATGAACAAGTAAGTGAAGTAGCCAAGTTAAGTACCATTTAAAGTGGGTCAATATCGAGTCCAAAAAAGCCGGTTACCATCAAATATATAGGAAAAGTTTATAAAAGCGTGTTAATAAGTAGTCATTCATATAAAAAACCCGTGCGGTTCCGGCAGAGTGGAACAGTACTTCTTCCTGTGCCGGGTGTCGTAAGAAGCAACTAAGGAACCAAAACCGACAGATGGCGGTATATCCATCCGAAACAGTGTACCTCAAACGACGCGAAAGCTGCGCTCTGCGTAAAAAACAAACCATGTCCAAGCATGTCCAACTTACCGTCCATCTCTAGGTATCAATGTATACGCTTCTAATGTTGAACTATTCCAGTTGCTGCCGAACCTTTATCACGCGACGTCCATCTCCACCGATCGGCCGGTGACAGATGTCGTGGTAAATTACAAATGGTGTGGTGATTTGTTCGCGACAATCCATTAAGAACGATATAGTGAAAACTATGAGGCATGTAATCGAAGCATGCATATCATCATTTTAATGCAATAAAGTACATTAATAAATAAACCAACATGCTTTTATTCAGTATCTCTTCTCTTTAAAGATAAAAATATCTTTATTTAAATAGGCGTATCATAGGTACTTTTAAATCGTCACCTGTTATAGATTAAAAGTCTATCTGGTGTTATATTACAATTAGTAGTTAGTTATATTACAATTCATAACTTGCAACTGATGACCCTAATGACCTTATGGGGTTAAAAGACTCATTTGAACGAATAGGTTATTGAGAGACCTATAAATATATATAAATATAGATTAGCTAAATCTATATTTTTTTTATTAAAACTAGTTTTTGTGGGCATACTTAATATTTTCATAGAGATATTGGCGTCATTATATTAATATGTATATAATTTTGTTGTTTAATGATAAAGTTTAAGTTAGAAGCAGGTACGATAGATACGTCTTCTCTATAGATACTACGATAGATACCAGTAACTGACGGTTTACTAGCGGCCCGCCCCGGCTTTGCAGGGGTATTTAACAAAAAAATTTAAAAGAAATATAAAGAGAACAACAGATTTTAAATACTTTTGCTTAAAACTTTCAATTAATTGACGTAAAATATTAATACAAAATTGCAAAGTGCAACTGTTGGACTCTTTTACGAATTTCCTTACTTCAGATCCAATCATGTAAAGATCTCAATTATCGCTTGTTTCAATAATGATAGTGAAAATTACGAAGTATATATTTATGATCATATAGACATATCCAACAGTGCTACTTAATTTTCCTTTGTTCTATTTCCCTACCTTACTCAAAGGTAAGGTCCACTAAACTATACATTTAGATAAAATATAAGCGGTTATTTTGAAAATATTCAACTTTCTGTCAGTTTGTTCCAGCTAAACTCTGAAATGACAAGGCCAATCTGAATAGTACTTTTACTGACTGATAGTTGATCTTATAAGGAGTAACTTAACATATTTTATTTTCTAAAACAAAAACTGTGCGGGTGAAACCGTGGTTACAGCCAGTTAATGATATCATCAGGTTAAAGCAAAGTGGTGTTAAGGAATTGACAGTCACCGTTTGAAATACTTTCATTTTGAATATCCTTTTATGAAGTGGCATAGATTTATCAATAGTCTGCTACGTGTGGCTGGCGTCGGCGTCGGCGTCGTGCCGCGTCGCGTCTCTTCCGACGCTAATGGACACCATTGTACCTGATTTATATTGTGGGGCGTGTATTACAGCGTGATGTGCTTACCGCCGCCTTCAGTGACGGATCACCGTTTATCTCGCACAGAGGATCAGTTTTTGACGATCAAAAACTGATTCTCTGTTCGTTATAGAACTTTCTATTTATTCAAAACTAGCAGCACTCCGAGATTTTAACCGCGTTAAGTTATAGAAACTATTTTACACGTGTTTTATGACTTTCAATGAAGAACCTTTATACTGAATTGCATTCGAATAAGCTACAAAAACAGGAGAGTTTCATGCTCCGTTCATAAGTTCGCAATCCCGTTATACTCATTTAGGCGGTGAAGTTTTAAAAATCCTTTCTTAATGCCCCCCTACTTTATAAAAGGTACGCAAAATGTCTTGTGCACAATTTCAAATAGTTTAGCCTTATAGTTTAGGCCGTGCGTTGATGTCAGTCAGTCAGTCAGTCAGCTTTTCCTTTTGATTATATAGAAGACCGTGTACAAAAGCTACGTCATGTGGCGAGATTTCTTATCCAGAATTCAGAACAAGACATGCAGTCTTATTCTGATTACAGAATAAGAAGGTACTGACGAGCTCGATGGCACAAATGAGAACGTACATACTTACCAATGGTCGTGGAATTGATCCCCAGAAAAAATATTTATAAACTGATCTGATGATCTGGGTGTTAAGAAAATATATTTAAGTAGTATATTTATGATTCCTGTATTATCTGATGTCCGTAATACAAGTGCTTTAAGTGACTTACCCCGGAGTCAAAACAATATTTGAGACTTTGTGTGTATTTTTTCTTATTATGATAATAATACTTATTTTATTAGTTATTTAATTCAAAGTCCGGCAGATTAATATCTGCCTGTAATCCATTATGTTATTGTAAAAACATGTGAGCACGTGTACTCACAACCAGTTTGGCATGATAAAACGGACTGAAGTTAGCAAGTCAGGTAAAAAAACAATAATATTTTGTAAGGTTCACGCGTTCATTTGCCGTGTGGTACCGGCAGAGTAGCCCGCCATAGTCATCATCAAACAAAACTGAACACTCATGCTGAGATCGGAGCTCACCCCACCAAATCAACCTTTATACCAAAACAACTGCCAACACATATTGATGAGATGATAATAACAAAAACATACAACTTGAATAAAACCTCTGTCAATTTAATCTCGCCACCGACGCACAACAAACGGCGCGCCGGAATGAGCTGGTTTTATGTCGGCCTATAAACTACTATCTGACTCGTTTACGGTCCGAAGCAAGCATAAACTAAACAAACATACTGCTAGTAAAAAAGGGCGGGAGAGACAGTGTCACTCTGGTCATACAGTTCATATCATCGTTTACATACGATACGATACCAACGACTGTACCCTAGGTCTGGGCCTAGGGTACAGTCGTTGGAGTCATTACAGTCATTGGATTTCCAATAACTGTAATAGTGATGATGATATCAGAATAAAAAAATTAACAATTACTACTCTTGCCGATGTCTTACTTAAAATGAGTATATCATTTTATGTTAGACCTGGCACGAAGGGCGTCTGCATTTGTACCACACTACCACATATTTCTACCGTCAAATAGCAGTGCGCATTGCTGTGTTCCAGTTTGAATGGTTAAAGAAGGGAAATTATCGGGTAAATGTAACATTTTATGTTCAGGTCACTAGGTTGGCGACACACTAGTGATATCTTTGTGATGACACGGGTGTCAATATGCAGTGGTTACGTTTATGATCAAGCGGGCCGTGTGCTTGTTTGCTAATATCATAACATAAAAATTAACTCCCAAAAACGAGTAACTTAATCGCACCAGAACCAGGATGGGATACATATGTGGTTCTGCGTTTCCACTGACCAACTGGCCAACTTAGCAATTATAGTCGAAGCTCCCCTTTATTGGTGCAGTTTATGTCAGCCTGTAGCTTACAACCGCCAATTTGATAATGATATGATTTGACGATCAGACGTAATTTTCCTCAGGATGTGCTTTAGAATATTACCAGCACATACTCAATTCGCGAAGAAGCAATATGTACATATGCTGTCAGCAATATGCTTTTTTATCATTTGTATATATTAGTTAATAAAATCCTGTATTGTGTAATGTAACTGTAATTATATTACTTAGTTATATTTTAAAACATCAATTGTATATACATAATAAGCTCAATTGTTTCTTTAACGCTGATAAGTTTTAAAGAGCAATAGATTGTTTGGTGGAAACATCTGCAAATTTCGCGATGGCGTATAGGTATCTATACAACAAGGATTATTTTCATGTCCATGGATTTTTGAGATACAAATATTAATAATATTAATATGCTAGAAAAACTGTAACTGGTAACTGGTACTAACGGCCGAAGAGATCCGAATGAAATTTGACAGGAATGAGTTTGGCATGAATTTCAAAATTCTGGAATAACACATAGCCACTTTTGAAAACATGCCATGTTACAGTCGAAACACGCTCGTGTCATTACAAGAACAAGAATATCACTAGCGCGTCGCCAACCTTGTGACTTGAATATTTTATGTCAGTTATCCACTAATTTTACTGCTTGCCTGGTGCTAGATATAGGTGAGAGTGAAATACCAATGTAGATGACCTTTAAATGTCTACCTCCTATTTATGCCCAGATACATATATGTTATCACAAACCTTATGCATAAATTTATCGAAATTCAAACCGCTCCGATCCTGTAGCAAATAATTTATACATAATCAATACACAATACAGCGAAGGTCAGGAGCCTCACCTTGGAGGCTTTGTTCTCTGGGTAACGAGATGCAACCTTTATCAGGCTCTTATCAGAGGAATGTAAAGTCATTTGCCGGGGCGGAGAATTTGCCCTACGACGTCTTTCGGTTTTGGCGCAGGGTTTTGTTAGGGGAGAGAGCGATCGTTGTTATTTGATTCTAGGATTTTTTACGAAAAGCAAAATGTATAAATTTTTCATGAATTTTCAATATCGGTTTGATATCGTATAAAAGTAAACAAAAGTATATAAAATGTTTTGACATGATTTTATTTTTGGAATTTCGACACGATTGTCTTTTTTTTCTCTTTTTGATTATCCTACCAGCCACTGCTGGACATAGCCTCCCCAAGAAAGAGGGAAATTAGCTCATAGTTGCCGCGCTGGGCAAGCGTGTTGGCAATCGCAGAGTGCAGCTTTCGCGACGGGGATGGTGCTGCCTATCCCCACCCATGTATTTGAGCTACACAGTTTCGGATGGATATACCGCCATCTATCGATTCTGATTCCTTAGTCGCCTCTTACGGCACCTGGTACAAAAGGAGATACTATTCTTCTCTACCGGTACTTCACGGCTTCTTTGTATTTATTTTAATATTATAATAATAATGATAATATACTCATTTTTGCACATCAACAAAAACAACACATGGAATAGCAGGTACAAGAAGCGGCCTTATCGCTACATACAATCTCTAAATATATATATTTATATTCCCTAAATGACCTTACCTTTTTCACTATACTGTGTAAACTCACACAGAGAAAATTTTCTGACCTATGTAACATTTTGTTTTCTTTCTTGTTTTATCTATTTTATCACTTGTACCAATTTCATTTTGGTTTTTTTTCTCTAGTAAAGTAAAAAGAAACATTTTTCTATCCTTCTTTCTGGTACAAGGCATAGATACTATTTTACTATGCGTGTACCCCATGGCCATTTGAGAGTAAGCATAACTGTATTTTGATCAAGATTGAAAGCCCGCGTACGCTCCTCACTCAGCGACTCCAGACTTTGATGTGATAATCGTTTAGCGCGATACGCCGCGCACTGCGATACCGCGGCTTAATGCGCGGAACCCCTTTCTTATCTGTGCTACAAGACATCACATTTACAGATTGACATTATAGGCGCAAGGTTTTGTTCTGGAAGTACACGACTGACCTTTATTTTTTAATTTTATCGTACATTTGCCGTGAGGTACCGGCATAGTAAAATAGTACCTCCCCCTGTACCTGGTATCGTAAAAGGCGACTTAAGAAATCAACCCGAATTAGTGGAGTTTAAATGGACAGGGTAGGAATGGGCAGCAGCATCCCCGTTGCAAACGATGCGGTCTGCGATCACCAATACTCTTGTTTAGTGTGGCAGTTATGGGCAAAAATCCCCCTTTGTTTGAGAGGTCTATATCCAGCTGTGTACTTCCAATAGCTGATATGATGATATTTAGGATAGATGTGGTGCACATCACACAGATTATTCTCAGGATCAAAGTGATGCTCGTTAGCTCAGAGGGATAATAGTAACCTGGTGGTTCTCAAATGTATGTATCCGGCTTTCTCACTTCAATCTTCGTATTAAAATGTTTCTATTTTTTGGTCCGTGTTTGATTTTTTACTTTTAAGGTAGACGACTGTTTCTCCTACTTAGATTGATAATGTTTCTATAAATTTATTTGGTTTAAATATAAGTAAGTAAATATCAATATATTTTCTAAAAGGTGAGGAGTAGGACCGGCACGACGTAGATTTCATCTAACACAAATCTGCAGTTTCAACCACATGTCTACCCAGCTTGTTATTTCTAAACGGAGGTTAAAACAAGTGCTTGCCATAGCGGGGTCTCTGTTCATCTTATAAAGAAATCGTCATCTTAATATCCGCCGGCAAATATACTCTGCTGCAAATAAAATAAAATCCATAATTGGCACTCTGGGCTTTTGTGGTGAAAACCGAACAACGTAGCTTTGTAAAGGTGCTGCTCCCACCTCTTGTTTTGCTGTTTCGAGTATTTAACGGCCCTGGTGGTGCAGATTTTAGTCATACTATCTTGTTCGCCAAGGGTCATAGGAGCGAATTCCATCTAGGGCAATTATTTGTACGCTGACATTTATGTTTGTTGAGTGTCTGGGTGTTAAATATATGTGTTTAGATAGTATATTTGTGATTCCTCTGTTGTTTGGTGTCCTTAACACAAGTGCTTTGAGTGACTTACCACAGAGTCAGGTTAATGTATCAGATATTGTGGCAATATAATGTACCTAAATAAAACTTTGATAGATGCTAAGTACACCTCAAAATTCCACCAGCTTCAACATTATCTCTATCCAAAGGTTGCCTGTAAGAGATTGCATTGCACGCAGTCTCTTGTATCTACTACTCCATGCTGTTGCGATGTTTTTGTGTTGTTTTTATTGGTGAACATAAAGGCTATATTATTTTAGATTTTTCATTACTGTCTTTGGAACACCTCAATTAACCTCTTAGTACCACTTACAACCGTGTAGAGGTGGAGGTTCTGTTTATCCAGTACCCCAGGCCACCGACAAACAACACGCAGACATCATCATCAACTCTATAATTACTATCCGGCTTATTTTAGTTTCTTTACCACGGTTTTAATTATAATGAACGCTTTGTAACTTATCTATAACAGATATTAATGAGTTCGTGTCGACTAGCACTGTGTCGATACAGTTTCAAAATAATTACTATGTTTTATGAGCCGTAGAGCGCGGGCCAATGTGGACCTTAATTGGGTTTCTATTCAATATTAATCTGTGTTTTAATACTGTTATTTGAACAGTGTTTATTATATGTAGACGCAACTAGCCGTGAGATAGCGGCATATTATAATAGTATCATCCCTATGACCAGGTGGCGTAAGTGGTGACTGAGGTACCAGAACAAACAGATAGCGGTATATCCATCCGGAACAGTGCAGCATAAGTGCACAGGCTATGGTTAGGCAGCAGCATCTCCGTTGCGAAAGCTACGCTCTGCGATTCTTAACACGTTTGCCCGGCATGGCAATTACGGATAAAATTCTTCTTTTCTTGGGTAGGTCTTCTTCTCTTCTTGGTTTGGGTATTAGTCCAGCGGTGGACACACATAGTAAGTAGCTTATATGATGATAATAATAATGAAACGCAACTTACATATATAACGCTTATATATGGATAAACAGATGCTATAGATTGTTGTGACTTCGCCAAACCTTGTCGTACCAGTATGACTGAGCTTACTCAAGCCTCCTCTTTTGCAAACAATGAAGTTACTGTCACCAACTGCAATCACTTGAGGGCTGGCCACTGAGGCACCTTTGCGTGAAAGAAGTCAGTCCACTCTAATCTCGTGAACCCTGCAGAGCACATGGGAACAATTCAGCACAGGGCCATTAATTAATGAGCCTTGCCCATCCTTCTCGTGGCACTGTAATTGATCTCCTGATGAGTAGATCAGCATTAACTCCGTCTTAAAAAAAATACACCAAGTTGCTAAACAGACTTGAGCTACCGGCAGAGTTCCTCTCTCTGTACTAAGTTTCGAAGAGGTATATCTATTCGAAGCAGCGTTCTTCACGGGGAAAATCCCCTTTCTTGGGAAGGCTTATATACTGCAGTAGACTTCCAATAGCTGATATGATGATGAAGCTGCTAAAATAAAAAAGCAAAGTCGCTTTTGGCTTAAATTTTTTCCTCTCCTACTTATGTATATATATATACATAAGTAGGAGAGGAAAAAAAATTAGAGATATAAATGTATATATATACATATATATATATATACATATATCTAGTGCTAAGATTAAAGTCAATATATCCGTTTCCACCAACGGATGAATCAGCTATTCAAACAAAAATCCCAGACATAACTAATGCTCTCTGTCTTCAAAGTGTTCCAAGAGAAACCTCATTTCAATTGTAACAAAAACACACAAAGGAATCTCAACTCCCACGGAATTTTTCTCGTCCTAGCTCGATAGTTGGTCTAATAAATAATACATGGAGTTAATTCAACTGAGCGACGTCTGCCTTGGATATGTTTAATGAGATCTTTTATTCATTGCTTTAGATAAGCCTTCCTATACTTTTACATCTAGGTGTATTTGAATCCTTACTTTGATCATCATCATCATAGCAGCCGTGGCACTACCACTGAACTGCCTTTCCAAGATTGGAGAATTTTACCAATTGCCGCGCTAGGGGTGTTGGCAATCGCTGAGAGTTGCTTCACATTTTAAAATTTGCTGCTCATGTCCACCCTGTTGGTTCTGGTAACTCTATCGCCTCTTACAGCAACTGGTAGGAAGGCAGGTATCATTATACTCTGTTAGTACTCTACAGCTTACTCTTATACCTGAAAATAAAGGAAAGCTTGTGATTGTAATGATAATGTCGTAATAAGATAAAATATTATCTTTAAAGATATTGTAAGACGTCCACTGTTGGACCAAAGCCTCCTACAGAGATTTCCAATAGGTTTGGTTGTGTATAGTCTGAATCCAGTGCGATCATGGACAGATAGTTTATGCGTCCTACTTGCAGCAGCGCAGCTTGTTCTGCGTAGACTCTATCTCCTGAACTTCTAATAGCCCCGAGAAGTAACGGCTTTAACGTTCGTCTGTTTTGCGTGTTATCTCTCCAGGCCCCTTAACTTTCTAGTAACTTTGGTTTTAAATACATAAAAATCCCATCGTGCAAAGAGACTCTGAGCAGTTAAGTTAAGATGCTATTTCCAAGAAAAAAATCAACTTGTCTCAGATGTCAGGCAGGACTCGAACCTGCATCTTTCTGATATCAGGGAAACTGTACTACCGTTGTGCTACCGAGATCTCAGCGGAAGGACATCTAGAATTGTTCTTTTTATGTCTCTCTCGAAATTTTATTTATTTAAACAGAAGACATGCTGACTTACTTATAGTAATCACCTAAGAGTGCCGTGAGGTACCGGCAGAGTGGAATAGTACCTACCACTGCACCAGGTGTCGTAAGAGGCGACTAAGGTACCAGAACCGACAGATGGCGGTATATCCATCTAAAACTGTGCATCTCAAATGCACAGGGCGGGGATGGGCAGCAGCATCCGGTTCTTCAAGGCAAACCAATTTCTATATTTCAGTGCTATGTAATAGCTGGTCCAAATACAAATAATTTGCACTCTAATATTTTATTATAATGCCAGTATTGTTCATTTCCGGCTTTAAGAGTGAAAAGGCTAGCTTCTATCATTATTTAAATTAGGATGTTTTCTCTAGTTACGGTTGTGAGAGATAATTGAGGTCATCGGAGAGTTTAAAAATGCCTGTGCCATGCCATGTTAAATCTTTTACGCTCCAGGCATAACGGTTCTTCAGTCTTATCGATGAGGAATGCAGTACCGTAAAATTATATACGTTGCTCGACCTTTATGTCAAAAGATTATTGGTATTTATTTTATCATCTAGTTTTCTTTTAGGGTCTAGATTTTTAACTACTTGGGGTCTCTTTCCCATTTACTTCAAATTTTTGTGATAAGTGAGTAAATGAAGGCTATCATTTAAATGGAATATTATTAAATCTGACTTGAATGAGCGAACACTTCTTTAACTCAATATTCAATCTAAGTAAACTACTAGAGTAAAATTTGTAACAGTGACGCTGCTGGTGTTCTCACACTTGAGCTGAACATATATAAAGCATTCAGTTGGCCAACAACTTAATTACCTCTAAGGATTGCCACCTGGTCTTACTAACCTGTACTCCTCGCCATGTGCAGCGAATGCCACCACAAAAGAAAATTAACATCAAATACCTCTGAAAATCTGTCGTATTAAAAATATTCGTCACACGACTGCCATGATGATAAGGAAACTGTAACTACTTACCATATAAAAGAAGGAAAGAAATGTTACCTCCAATAAATATTTATGTAGTGCCTTGAACTGTACGACACTTAATTAACAGATGTTCTCATAAATTGCTTCGTCCAACTAATACCCGACTTTCCTTCATTGCCAAGTTTCTCACGTCTTTCTCTCTCCCGTCCCTTTCTAAGACGACCGGCTAGAGAGAGAAGGATTTCCTTATTTGATCTCTGCGTATAGATGAGTGTTCAAGATAAACGGTGTAAGTAATAAGATAGCACAAGTCTGTTGAAACATGAGTCTCACTTCAGATTAGGTTGCGGGAGTTGGACAATACACAGAACTACGTTTTAAGGTTTCAAACTTGAATCATCAACTTTATCGACTTATCTATTTTTAATACAGTTATTTTTAATATTTTTAGGTAATATTAAGTTATTCAATAAAAATAAATGAAAAAACTTAGTTGATTGGTTGCTTCTTTACTACCAGATGCTAACAAAATTAGCTCAATTTTTATATGCAATCTTATTACGTATCATCAGAAAATCATTTCTTCACAAGCATTATTATTTAACTGAACGGTGGAAAGTACCGTCAATGGTTTAGGTATCTTTCTATAACTTATATGCATCTCTACTTAGACTCTACTTCTCTTATAAATTGATTTAGTTGAGTTATTTATGGAAAGTGAGAAATGCTTAGTTTGAGGGAAAATTTATTCAACATAAAATAATGGTAAAATTATTTCAGATCTTAAATATAAAATATGTAAATGAATATTGTTTACCTACAGTGGTACGTATAGCATTATTGTATCAACCGTAATGTATAACGGTCTCTTTATTGTGTCTGTCTATCCGTCTAATTCAAAACATTATTAATACATTTTTCATTTACGAGCGGGGTGATTAATGAGGTAGATTTTGGAGTATACTTATTTAATGTTTTGTGTAAATTGGCTGAAATATGACGATGATTGAGAGCATTCCTGAAATCGTTTAATCAATGCTAGCTGCTCGCGCGGACTTTGTCAGGGTTTAATTTTTATTGTCATCTTTTTTACTGGCAATCTTTCAACGCCGTTCTTAAACCTCTAGCTTGTAATCTTATAAAATAATTAAATTATGTATTTATTAATTATTTAACAGTGTTATTTAATACTACCTGGTCAAACCTGATAAATAAACACATTGAAAAACATAAATAGTCTAAGTGAAGCAGTAGTTCTTTCTATATATATATTTCTATATAGGTAGATTTTTGCAAAGGTCGTTTGCATTGGTACCTCACTCTCACCGATTTCTACCGCCAAATAGTAGTGTGCGCATTGCTGTGTTCCAGTTTGAAGAGTGAGAGAGGCAGTGAAGTTACTGGGTAAAATGACATTGTATATTCAGTATACAAGGTTGGCGACACACTAAATATCTTTGTACCATCACGAGTGTTTAAAGGCTGCGGTCACGTTTATCATAAACCGGACCGTATGCTTGTTTGCAAGTTTTAAGGAGTGTTAAAGCCGGGATTACAGGCTCAATGTATCTCCCGCAGCGCTTTTGTCAAGATAATCAATTTCGGAACTCATAAAACAATCCCTACGAGAATTTTTTGAAGTATTTAATTAGTGTCAAGTAAAGAAAATACAATTGTATGTACACAAGATAACATTGATCTAAGATAGAATTTGAAAAATCTCGCCCAAGTCAAGTGCCTTGGGGTAGCGATAGAGTAGAATAGTATCTCCCCCTATACCACGTGTCATAAGAGGTGACTGAGGTATTGTAACCAACAGCGCTATAACCAACAAAGCAGCGTAGCTCAAATTGAACAGGGCGGGTATGGGCAGCAGCATATCCGTCGTGAATGTGCACTCTTTCTTTGGGAAGCTTATGTTCAACAGTTAACTTTCAAACAAAACTTGTTTTTAGGCTCTCAAAGTATTCTTATTTCGGTGTATCAGATTTAACTGCTACATATTTGTATTCGCCAAGTTTATATTGATCCCTTGCGATATCCGGAGTCACAAGTCGGACTTTTTTATATCGGACTTCACAACAACATTTAATTGTACCTGAGCCAAACAAAGAGTGCGCATTTTTCACGTCCCCTTATTTGTGTGCGCAAATTAAACTCTAAACTTTAACGATTAAGTCGGAATTTATGGTCGTCTCGAACTCATTGCGTATAATTCTTGTTTCAGATTGCGGTTGGATGGACTTTCGGCAAATATAACTTGACCACGAGTCAAGTTATATTTTTACTTTCCAGCTTTCCAGAAGTTGGTATACTTCAAAACATGCCTGCTTAATAAGTAGTAACAATTATACTTTTACATAAATTTACATATTACGAAAATAGTACTAATCTAAAAGTGCCAATGTAGAAATTATATTTAAAATACAATTGACAATCATAAAAATGATATATTAACAATGACTTTAACAGCGATTACTGCATACAAGTGTGTGACGGAATATAGAGTCTAATAGATATGTTTGGGTAAAAGTATAAAATTTGTTTAAGTGTTAACTTTGTTAAATAGTGTAAAGTTTTTATGGAAGTGTAAAGTCCGTGTTCAAGTGTAAGTATAAGTGTAAAATGCAGACGAACGTGCAGATAGACGCGAAGGCGCTGCGCCACTCGCCCGACCACAGCAAGCTGAAGGGCGGCTACAGAGTCACCGCTGAGGTAAGTGGTTGTAACTGTAAAAACAATTTATTTTAGTCTATATTCATTTTTTGAACAAACTATGTATTTCTCGATACCTCTTTGATAAGTTCTTACCAAACTCTTTGATAAGTTATAAATAATATTACCCAGTTTCTTCTCCATAACGCAGACAACAATAACGAAAAGAAATACAAGAACAACAATACAGTGAATATATAGTGATTGTTGTCAAAAATTATCTGGTTCAAATTAATTTTTCACGTGTAAATACCGTATAGAATTACTATTTAATAAAAAAAATGCAAGTAAGGAAAAACTAATAAATCCTGGTGGATGAAATATACTGTCTTAATAACAATTGTGAAGTTAAATTCAGCGTTGGCATTTTTAATGATTTCATTATAATTTTTATAAAACAGATTGAATTATGGCATGAAAATTAAATTTATTTCAAATGGTTTTAAGCAATCAGACATTTTTTAATACATGAAATGTCCATTATAGCATACAAAAGCTCTTAATTATGTAGACAACCATGCAAGAAAGAGATGTCTCAGGTCAGTGACGCATACTTTCTCTAAAGTGACATTTGGAGTGTTTCCTCTATTGTTCCGCAAAGTAGTAATTTACAGCGGGAAAAAAAACAAGTGACCTAATCCGCAATCTCGCCCTCAGCCATTGACGGTTCTCCTGAAAAACTGGCAATAACATAATTTTACGGCCATATTATGCCCATGCCAATAAAAAAGATATGAAATTGTTGCTTCAGCGAAAAAAGCGCTATAAAATTTTATTCGCCGTACTAAAGCGATGAATCCACTGCGACAGCGTCGGACAATGGTTGTCAGTTTATTTTATTGGATGAGGTTTTCACGTTCCGATCGTATAGTAATTTTAACGAGCTGTGGGAATGGTTTGAACACACGCTTTGGAGGTGCCAATAGTTTTGTTCATATAACTTGTTGGTCATTTTGATTGAATAACTAGTCGGTGTATTCATCTGTTTTGGTGCGTGATAGCATAACAGAAACTTCTCTTTGTATTTGCCAAATTGAGTTACAGTTAGGATAAATATTGGTAAAACATGCCATAATTGTCGTACCATCGTATGCAATATGGAATATCTCTATCATTTCTGCCTTTTCAAGGAAAGGTGAATTTTGCCCATAGTATAGTTTTTGCAATTGCAGCTTTTGCGTTGCGGATGCTGCTGCCCATCCCCGCTTTGTGGATGGATTTACCGCCATCTGTCGATTCTTGTAACTTAGTTGTCTCTTACGACACGTACTTCTGCTGGAATAAATTGTTAATTTTATGGAAGAAAAATCCGCTAAAATGTTTTGAAGTTGCCTTTGTTTTTTGTCTGCGATAAATAAATATTTACTATTTGCAAAAGCGCGGGCGGCGCGGGAACGCTACTCGATTCAGGTCGTAAGTGACATTGGTGGCCTTACGCCTTACAAAGAATTCATATGCGCTATTGCAAAGAGTAAAAACTTAAAATTGTTATGTATTGTTGCGTGTTTCCCGCCTAATTCTAGAGATGACTATTATAGTTTGTAAGTGTTTGACCTGTATAGAAAATGTTATATGCCAATATTCTAACATAAATGTATTATTACTAGATGACTTCAATTTAAATTCGTGCAGCGTAAACGTTATGACTCACTTCGAAAATTTTTGCGCTTTTAGCCAGTTGGAGCAATACAATCATGTTCCAAATAGCTATGGTAGTATGCTTGATCTCGCTTTGGGCGATCTGGTGTCCGATCAGGTGACAGTGTGTGTGAACAATGAGCCTTTCGTGCCACTTGACAAATATCACCCCGCTCTCGATGTATCAGTTGCGCTAAAGAGTGGAAATCAAATACCACCCCCACTACCCGGCTCAATGTGCGTCGCGACCGGGTGCATGCCCAAACTGGAACTGGCGCAAAGTGGACTTTCAAGCGTTGTACTCTGCTCTCGCTACAATCAATTGGACCTAGGTATTTGAGATTGGTGATGTTAAGAGATTCTTTCAGCTCTACCATAAACTGTACGGAACTATAGATTCTCATGTGCCACTTAAAATATCTTTATGAATACTAACAAGTATATATAAGTATATTATTCCAATAATTGGGATAGATGAAATAAAGACGTAATTGCGTTTCTCTGTAATAATAAAAAAAATATATAATATAATATTAAAAAAATGCATTTTCTTTACATTTAAACAATTACATAAAGTTCTTATATTCTCCAAAATACTACTTTGCCTGTAATAATGAAAGAAACAACATTTAAAGCCTTTAGGTTTTTTTATAATTAAATTTAAATAAATCCTTTTGATATGAAACATATCATATTTTTCTATAAAATGTTTCAACTGTCAGTCGTGACGTGACATCTACTGGATTTGTCAATAAAACGACTAAGACAAACTTAAGAAAAAATATCGTAATTCAAAGAAGTTTTCTTTGCATATATATATCCAAAATGGTTCACGTCTGACATTATTAATAATTTAAAATCGAAATAATGCAATTTAAAAATATAAATTAGGATATAAATAATTTAATTATTAATGATTTTAATATTATAGTTGGCATACGAAAAAACTTATTGCAACGTACATCAGCAACACCTATAGACTATACAAAAACTATTAGTGTACCAGTAAAGTGGGAATATATAAAGGATAAGAAAACATCTAGATGCCATGTAGATTCCTTTGCATATTCTGATAATAGATTCGTCGGTCAAGAAGCGTATGCGCAGTAATTTAGGTCTGTATTCGTAAACAAAGCGCCAAATCTAGATCCCGATAAGGCTGCCAAAGAAAATCACACAACCAAAGACGCGGAAATGATATCAGTAAACATCGTTGAGGCAGATTTTAATACAGCTGAGAAACATCCCAAATCTCGGTCACTCGGCGGTCCTGATGGTGTTCCTGCTTTTTTGACATAGGACTGTGTATCGGTTCTAAGACCTCCGTTACTTTATCTCTATAATGCCTCGTTGTGGCAAGCTAGATACCCAGCGTGCTGGAAAGTCTCTAGATTCACGCCGATCCCTAAAGGAGATCCAGGTCCTGATGTTACGACATAGACCTATTGCGGTGCTGTCAGTTTTTGCAAAGATCTTTGAGTCTCTACTCAATAGTCATATTAGCCAACAACTAAATAGTTTACTACATAATAGTCAGCGTGGCTTTCGTGACTTGACTTGCACTTTATATTAGTGATATAATATCATAGAGTAGAAGGTGCGGGTGTGGTCAGTCAAATGACGTTATGACCGCCGATGAGTTGGTCGCGACTCGCCGGCGCCCGCGACTGCTTCAGAAACCCGTCACACGGACAGTGTACACCGGACACGCACCGACAGCGCGCGCACCGCGCCCGGTGGGGACACGCTCGCTCAGAACGAGAACATTGATCTGATCGCTGATCTGATTTAGCTTTATAAGTGTCTTTTTTGACTGACCTGTAATATATTAATATTTTGTTTTCTGTTTATCATTATAGCGATATCATTAGTGCGATTTGGGTGTGCTCACCTGTTAGCCTTTAATTATTACGTTATTATTATGAATATATGAAATGCACTCTTTTCTTAAGCCGATGTCAACCCAAAAAAAGCTGTTCCCTAGGATTTCTTTTTAGCAAGAGCAAACGTACACATGAAACTGCTGCCTTTTAAAAGATGAAAAAGAAGAAAAAGTGTGCGCGTTGACCTGCCGCGGGGCCGGTGACGATTGTTGCTGCGATCACGTTTTCTCGGGAGAATTTAAACTTGTCAATAGCATAAAAGGAGTATTAACTTTTAATTTTAAAACATGAGGAGGCAGCCTTGTCGGGTTAAGTGAATTTAAATGTCTTGGAGATAGTGCACCGTATCTTCTATGTTGCATACAGAGTCGATAGACTTGTAAGATTTAGCACATTCTCACTTCTTCGCCACATTGCTTGCACACACCATACCTCAGCAATGAAATGAGTGGCATATTTTGTTTAGATTAATATTTTTAAATCTTTCAAATGCAATTTAGAATTATAAAGTTATTTGCGGGTACTATAACAGTCCTAAATAAAAAATATATTTGGATAAAAATTAATGAACTGATATAAATAAAATATGTTATTTTAGGCATGGTACGGTTTTAGTTATGATTTGATACACAATACAAGGCGGTACCGCAAGATTTTTTAAAGTTATAGGTTCTTTAATATCGTAGAATATATGTTTGTTCTAATATTCATAGTTTCCGCAGCGCACGCGATTGTAGTAATTTTATGGCAATTTTTTCAAACCTTGGATTTCATATTTATTTATCTAAAAAATATAGCCTATGTTACTGAACGACAATGTAACATTCTATTTGTAAAAGAACTATTGAAATCTGTCGTGTAATTTTTAAGTTTTACGCCAAACATACAAAAATGCAATTTTATAATATTAGTAGATGTAGATAAAATCGGCGCAGAAACCTTGCAGTAAGAAATAAGTGGTATCTAGTATTATCAACCTCTCTTTTATACTCCTGGACTGCGTGCATTGGGGTCCATCTTGATCAATCACAAATTTACTTGACCATTGAATTACTACCTATATAAATTTCTTCAAAATTTTCATAGTAACCTTGTCTTACTTTTGAATGATTTAATTCCAGAAACGAGTCATTACAAAATGTTCTGAAATAACTTTGACGATTTACTGGTATTAATTATGTGTGTATTAAAGCTACACTTACTCGGATGGATATGCCGCCATCTGTCGGTTCTGTTACCTTAGTCGCCTCGTACGACACCTAGTGCAGAGGGAGGTACTATTCTACTATGCCGGTACCTTACGGCACATGAGATAAATAATCTCATTTAAAAAAAAACAGGATAATTTCAACGCACTAACGAAAACTTCAAGTATTGTTTGTTTATCTTGATATTTTTTATTTGCATTTACTTAAAACATTATTATAAGTATTTTGACATAACAGACAGACGTTACAATTTCGTCATCATGCAGATGATGACAAAATTCATCCAGATCTGTTTAGTCTTAAAAGCCAAATACAGCCAACATCCACAGATTCTTCCAATCTTACCCGATAATATAAACAAGCAAAATACAAATGGTCTTTACAAATAGAAAATATGGCTCCACGTATAGTGGGTTGCCTGAGAACGATATGTCCCACGGGAAAGCGCCCGGGATTGGGCGAGCCGAGAGATAGGGCCGGGGAAGAATCACATAAACGCTACGTGACACGTATCCCAGCGTGTTTAGACGGGACGAGAACTGTATTTACCCATGATTTTCAGTGTGTACTATATTTTTTATTAGACACAATTTTGCAAATTAGCTTTGGAGTAATTGATACTGGATTTATTTTCGAGGTTTTAGTGGGGAATTTGAGACCGCTAAAGATTCAGTGAGGAGATTTGTAACGATCATTGACAGTATGAGTACTTCACCTTTAAATGCATATCTCCATTTGACTGATTTTGATTTAAAGGATGAGTTTAATAGTGTAAAAGTGTTTTCTTGATATCTTTTTATTATTACGTGATTCGAAAAATTATATCACTTTTTAAGGAAATTGTGCGAACAGAAGAATGTGTTTTCTGAGACAATTAATGTGAGTAAATATGGAGACGACGCGCAAAATGCACTAGAAAATCAAAAAACTCTTTTCTATTTAAAGCATTAAAGCAATAAATTATTTTCAAATGTATTACACACTAGTGTATGAATGACACAATATGCTTCAGTAGACATTATAATACATTGACTGTCTATTGAAGCAAGTGATTAAAGAGGTGTTTTTTCATAAAGGTCGATACTCGACCGCCGTGTGTTGACGGGAATTAATTACTATTATTATTAATTTACATATTACTACCAAAGTACACACCAAAAAAAATTAAAACTTTTACAAATAATTAGAAATGATCGACAGTACGCCAATAGAATGTTGAGTATTTTTAGTTAATAAAAAAAAACAAGAAGTAATTTAACATGATTCGGAGACAGCTTCTTTTGAGTTGTGATAGTTTCAATAAAAAACTACGAGAATAAAAAGCCTAAGCCTTAACAATATAGTTTCATAAGGTACAACCTCATACAAGAGTTTGTCTGCATTGGTACCCCACTTTCACCTTTCTGCCCCCAAATAGCGGTGTTCGCATTGCTTTGTTCCGGTCTGAAGGGTGAAATAGACACTGAAATTACTTGGTAATGTAGCATAATATCTTCAAGTATTTGCGGCATAATATTATGCGGAAATCTGAATTCAGTCAACAGAATGAGCTCTTGATAATGCACCAAAGTTTACATGTATTGTAGTATCTAAGCTGCATATTCTCGGCAATTACTCTCAGCTAATAGTGGACCGAAACCATGATGTAATATCCACCAATGTCCAAGGAGGCGCTCGTAAATATAAATATATTTGCCATACGGTTGCTGCGTATCTAATGCGGTCGTACTTCAAAGACTATTTATGTACAAGCGTTAATTATGAATGTAGTTTGGAGTATAGTTTCAACATTTGCTAACATCGAGGTGAAGGAAGCATTTGGTTGCTGACATACATATACATCACTCACACATCATGTGAATATATATAAAAAGGAGGAGGAATCATAAATATATTCAATAATTGTATTTTTTTAACAACGTCAAATAATTTTAATTTAGTTCGATATAGAATAAGAAAATTTTTGTTACCAGTACATATACAGTAGTTCGGATATTCAATATAATTATGTCAATAATAAATTAATAAATAAAAAAAATATGTCAATACATTCTTAAACCTAGACACAGGACAAACACAAATATTCATCATATAAATGTTTGCCCTAGAATACGAACCCACGACCCTTGGCGCACAAGATAAGATCGCTACCATCAGCGCCAACAGGCCTATCAAATGATTTATTTCTTTTCAATGATTACAGATGGAAAATAAATAACCCTTCATACTAGAAGCCGTTACTCACAGAATATCTCATTATTTCGAACTATTGAACGAGACGGGCGTGATCCGTCATCATGAAAACACAATCCGTCACCCGGATCGCTCTATTTTAACGCTTTTTAATGATGTTTTATTGTCCGTGTACGTTGACCGGGATTGAGTGATGACATTGTTGATTAAAACTGAGTTCATTCTCAATTTACATGTTTCAATAACAGGTCCGAATGTGCACGGGATCAAAGACACACTACGTGTCGCCCTTATCGTATGTGCCAGAGATAGTTCGATCCCCGCTTAGGACAAACATTTGTAAGATGTACTTGTGTTTGTTCTGTGTCTGGATGTTAAAAATAAGTATATAAGTATCATACTTGGAATTCGTCTGATGCATGATATTTGTCAAGCTCTTTCACAAAGTTAGGTCTGACCAAACGTCACAATTATTTTTTTATAGAACCTGTCACCTGAACAAAGTTCTAAGATTTTTTTATATAGACTATCAAACCAACTGTTAACTCACACAGGTGACTTCAGTACGCGCTTAAGTGAATTTGTTTCTCTCCACGATCACTGTCCAAGATGGGTTATTCAGGGACAGCTTTAACAGCTTGTAACGGACATGTTGCCTCTGTACTCGGCTGTGGGATTATATTCTGGGGCAATACTATGAACAAAAATAAATAAATTCAATTGAATTGAATAGTTTACTGCTGCATGTTTCGACTGACACAACCACTTGGCAGGTATATGTTCGTCGCTATATGAACATATATCTATTTATATATATATATAAAGAAATGTACATTTTTAATACACGTTTTTAATGTACATTCATAGCACTCCATAAAATATATCTATCATCATCATCTTTACAGCCATTGGAAGTACAGTGATGGACTTAGGCCTTCCAAAGAAAGGGTGCGTTGGGCAAGCGCTCACGGCTCGAAACATATATATATATTATATTATTATTAGTTTTGTACGAAAACTGCGTAAACCTTACATCATAAATATAAAACTGAATAATAGTACTTTAAAAACCAATTCTCCCAATCGAAGCTAAAAACTTGTGCGTGTATTTTCTAAGGAATTTATTTATAGTTCTCAATACGACGAGTATCCGTCCGACGAGAGATTTTAATAAAGTTTAACGCGGAGTGTGTAACCTTCCAGAGGGCTGTGACCTGCATGTTCCAGCGCACTCGTCGTCAATCATAATATAATTCCAATAAAGAAATTCTCTCCAGAGCTTCAGAGCGGTTCACAAATTTCACGAATTTTTCGATTGATTGACGCAATTGCATTCCAACTTTATTTGACGTGAGAGACAATTTTGTCAGCTCACAAATCATATTCATTTTTGACAAGTTTAGGGTACAATTATTTGTATTATTTGTAGCAGATAGTTCCAATGTGTGCAGCCAACGCTTCAACTAAAATTGTCTACATTTTGTTTAATATCTCATGACACTGTTGCCCGTGCTTTTTAATAAAATAATTTTTAAGATTGCTTAAAAATATGATCAATGACGACGACTATGAAAAATATATTTTTTTTATTTTAAGCAATATACAGGGATTGACTGTATGGTACAGAGAGTAGAATAGTACCTTCCCTATACCACGTGTCGTGAAAGGTAACTGAGGTACCGGAACTGTCAGACGGTATACACTCGAAGTAACTTCAGTGATACAGGACGGGGATGGGCAGCAGTATTTCCATCGCGAAGCTACACTCTGCGATTGCTACAACGCTTGTTAAGTGCGGCCATTATGGGTAAACCCACAGCAGTGGACATTTTGTGATTGTTATGATGATGGCACAGGGATGGCACGCGTTCGCCGCCGAACATCAGTTACTGCTGATCGTCATGTTTCAATCAATCTAAATAAACAACGACTCACTGCCTTTAATCTCAATTATTGAGTTGAACTCGTTGGTAGGTCGCGTATCACGTTCGTACGTTCACGGTAGAACTTAAATAATATTGTACTGTTGTTGTAACAGAAACATACCCAAAACCACTTGACTAGGGATGCAATGATACAAGGGTATCGACTTTTGGATGGAAACTGGAAAAATTGAAAAGGTCGTGTGAAATATATTCCCGAGAGTCCTGGAAAATGGACTAGAGTCCTAAGGGGACGATAATACTAGCGGTCGCTAGTTGAATATGAAATTTAAACATAAAAGTAGGAGTCGGCGTCGCGCACCGGAAGTTCCGTGAAGCCCTTGTTTTCATTATATCTTTAACAATAATACCATATCAGCCATATATAATCCACTGGTGGATAAATGCCTCCCCAGAATAGGCATTATTGCCCATAGTTGCCGCGCTGGCCTGGCGTGGTGGCAATCGCAGAGCGCAAATTCGCGACGATAACACTACTGCCACTCTGTACAGTTCAAGCTGCGCTGTTTCGAATGGATATACCGCCATCTGTCAGTTCCGGTACCTCAGTCGCCTCTTACGACACCCGGTGCAGAGAGAGGTACAATTCTACTCCGCCGTACTAAAAGGCTAATAATATACAATTCATATAACGATATATGAATTCGCCGTGGAGTACCGGCAGAGTAGAATAGCCCTTTCCTCTACACCAGGTGTCCTAAAAGGCGACTGAGGTATCGAAACCAATAGATGGCGGTGTGACTCAGCATGGTAATTATGGGTCGAACATTTTGCTATTTTGGGGAGGCCTATATCTAAGAGTAGACTTTATATGGCGGGCGGATGTGATGATAAAGATATCTTAATATGAATCATATATTAAGTTAACAGACAAGCGTACGGTCTGCGTAATCGTTACTTATATAGCTTCGATCATTGCAAGAATACCATTAGCGTAACATCAGTCTTTTGACCTGAGGACATAACGCACACTATCATTCTCTCACCATCCAAACCAAATAAGTTGCGGGATACACTGGCGTTTTACGTTACACTTACAATATCAGACACAGAAAAAACACAAATATCATCGTATAAATATCTGCACGGGTTAGAATCGAACCCGTAACCCTTAGCGCACAATATAGGATCTCTACCATTTGGGCCATCGGACCCGTCGATCTGAAACTGAAAATATGATGCTGAAACTATTTCCTTTTGTACGTATGATTTATTTGCGATTGGGTTTATTCAAATCAATATTGAGGTGGAGAACCCTCAAATATATGAACCCTAACCCTATGGAGCATTAAACTCAACAGTTGTGCAGCCGTAAAGTTGCCGACATGTGGACGTAGTTACGTGACCCTTGGGGCTGACGCTTACTTCAACAGACGCGCTTCAGTGCTTAGGAGTATAGATTCGTATGAAATATAAATTAAGGCTTAACGCCAGTACTCAGTGGGGGTAAGACCCTGGGATTGGCTCGTTGTGGGGATGACAGCGTGTCGTACTCGCAGTTACATCATTCAGGGTTGACGCTAAACTCAAGTGACGCGGGTTTATGCTTCAAGTTATAAATAATTTAGACAACAAATAAAATAAATTTTAATCTTATATTATAAAAAAGCATTTATTTTCTTTTTACAAAAATATATTTATATAATAGAAGAAGCAGACTGACTAGCTGATTGTCATATCAAAGTAGGGCCTAAACTATAATAAGGGTTAAAAACATGACATTTTGGTACAGGGACTATAGAAGGAAGGGATTTTTGGAAATTCACCCCCTATAGGTGCAAAATTAGTATGAAACTTTGCTGTTTTAGAAGTAATTCCAGTAAAAATCTGTATATGGAAATATCACGAAACACGACAAAGTTTTTATTAAGGAGTAATTTATACGCCCGTTCTACCACTTAACGCGGGTGGAACCTTTGGGTGATGCTATTGTTACATTAATACGTATCATTTGTGAAAGTCTAGTTTATTTATGGATTTGCAAATATTAATTTAATTAAATAACTATTGATGTCGACAGGAATAGAAATTAAAAGATTGAGAATATGTACAATACAAATAATCTCAGTTAATGGATAACATTTTTACAAATATTTTTCATTACTATAAATAAAGTATTATATTTCACTGTTTTATTACCGACAGTGTAGAACAGTACCTCCCTCTGTACCTGATGTTGTATGGGGTGACTTAGGTATTTGAACCGGCAGATGGCGGTATATCCATCCAAGAAAGCGCGGAGAGTAGCATCCACGTCGCAAAAGTTGTGCTCTGCGATTGCTTACACTTTTCCAGCACGGCAATTATGGAAAAAGTTCTACTTTTGTTTCCCGTGTTTCCCGCTCTGTGTGTGTTTACACTGAGGTACAGGTTTTTATCTGTCGTTCTAAATACATGGAAAATCGAATCAAATATATTATGCGAACCAGATATCAAATAAGGCTTGTACGCTCAATGAGAACAAGAGCCCCGTTATAGGGTTGACAATGTACTCGTAGCTGCGTAACTCAAGGTTGACACTAACATTAAAATGCTAATAGTTCAGGCTATAGAAAATTGTAGGTGTAGATCTAAGAGGGTCAACCTTGTCAAAGCCTCGCTTGCGAGATGGGCGACGTGTGTCGACATAGTCATCCACACAAATACTAGCAGACGCGTTTACATCTTTATAATTCTAATGATCAACCAATGTGGTGTAAACGATGAAAGTATGACAAATATAGAGAAAGGTTTAGACATATAGAAAGGATGGATAAAAGTAGAATGACTGCACAAATATATAGAGCGGAAGTGAATGGAAGAGTTGGTATAGGACGACTGAGGCGGACATATCTCAACCAAATCAAACCAAATTACGTTTAAGGGAAGCGAGAAGGGTTTTTTCTGTTGTTTGGGTGTTAATGATAATATACGTAGTTTTATACTTAAGATTCCTCTGTTGTTAATAATAAATAAACTCATAAGATTAATTTTCGATGTTAAAATACACAGACAGTAACATGTTAGTGCGGCGTGCATCGGACACTAATATATTCCCGGTCTTAAAAGTAGTAGTTTTAATTAAAATATTTTTTCTATAAATATTATTGCTTCCATACATTAAATTTTTAGAAAAAAATATTGTAACAACTCCGCACGAAGTATCTATTTATACCTGGACTTATTCATAAAAATCACCATCATTAATAAGAAAATACAAATTCCCGCTTCTAATATGTTTAAAAATCATCATTGACATCATTATCATGCCAGGCATTGGATGTCCACTGCTGAACATAGGCCTCCCCGAGGAAGAAGAATTTCACACATAATTGCCGCGCTTTGTATGCGCGTTGGCGATAGCAAAGCGCATCTTTCGTATCGAGGATGCTGCTGCCCATCCCTGCCCTATGTATTTGAGCCGTCATACATCGCCACCTGTCAGTTGAGGTTCCTTAGTCGCCTCGTACGACACTTAGTACAGGGGGAGGTACGCTGTCGGTACCTCAGGGCTCTGTCGGTACCTCAGGGCGCTGTCGGTACCTCTGGGCGCTGTCGGTACCTCACGACCTGTTAAAAATATACATTTAAGTATTTTTAAATCGAGCCACAACCCTAGACGTGAGCCGGTCGCCAGCAGTTGAACTCGCTGAGATCGAGGCTCGGGCACGCGGCAATGCCTTCACTTTTTCCAATTTATTTCAAAAGTTTGTCGCCATTGGTTTTATATCTTCAAATCATGTACGATGACATTCCTAAAAGGGAAATAATACAACCTTTCAACCAACCTTTCAACAATCGCTTTATTTACGAGATTAGATAAATAGTAAATAAATTACCACAACATCTCATACATTGACTTAATTGATAAGTAAGTCCCTTTAAGTGTTACGGACACCAGTCAACAGAGGAATCATAAATTTACTACTTAAATACATATATTTAATACAAACACACAGAACAAACATACATATCATCGTAGAAATATGTGTCCTGGGTGAGGATCGAACCCACGACCTTTGGCTCACAATACGGGATCATACCATCTGCGCCATCGGGCCCTCTAATTTTTATTTTATCATTTCAATCCGACTAGCATTAATATCGAAAACGTTTCCGTAAATCTAAAAAAAATGTTTAATATTTTTTTTTAGGTTGACGGAAACTTTATCAGTTCACGCCTAATTCCACTATCTACAGCAAAAACTATTACATAAATTTATACGTATTTTTGTGGATAGCGATACTTATATTTACTAATTTCACTTTTCAATTTTAATTTTCCTTTTAAATTAAGGCACAATCTACACGAGCTGAAAGCTGCAATCGGTCTGTTATTATTGGTTTTCACACATCTGACTAGACAACTAGCCTAAATAATGAATAAATAACGAATACGCGTATTTAATTGCAAATCATCATCATTTCAGCCATCATCGGATTTGCGAAGAGAGTGCTGCTGCCCATTCCCAACCTGTGGTATTTAAGCTACGGATGGATATACCGCCATCTGGCGGTTTCGGTATCTCAGACGTCTCTTACGACACCCGGTATAGAGGGAGGTATTCTACTCAACCGTTACCCCTAATTATATTTAATTTATTTTTATTATTAGTCGCTGCCAATAACGCTCAAAATATTTACTCTTTATCATTTCATAAATGGAAAGAAAAACTTGGGAATTGGCCGTCACATTTATTTTTTAAGCAAACTGAAGACAGAACAGAACCAAACGTGAAAGTATTTATTTTACGAGTCTGTAATTCGTTAGTTAGATAAAAAATTTCGGGTTAAGCGACATGTATTCAGGATTAATTTTTCTTGCAACTGTTCGATGACACTAGAACGAATTTGCAACATCCTTTAGTTTTTTTTTTATATAATATATAATAAATTTCCACAACATCTCATATTGACCTGACTCCGTGGTAAGTCGCTTAAAGCACTTGTGTTACGGACGCCAGACAACAGAGGAATCACAAATATACTACTTAAATACATATATTTTACACCCATACACAGAGCAAACAAAAATATCATCGTATAAATATTTGCTCTGGGTGGGAATCGAACCCACGACCCCTGGTGCACAAGACAGGATCACTATCATCTGCGCCATCGGGCCCGTCATCGTTGCTTGGGTATTAAACCAGGTGATGATAAAACTAATTATTATTATTTTTATGTTCGGTGCTACTTCTCACAGATTGTTGGCTGGTTTTCTAACTGCATTTTACGGGCCGCAGTCAAGTAAAATGCAGCTTGTGAGTGAGTTATGGTATTTCATCTCATTGCAAGAACATTCTTACCATCCTGCATGTATTTAAAATTTCAGCTTTCTGCTTGTGATGTAAGTATATTCTTTAATATCTATTAATTTCAGACAATTGTAGAGGCTTGTAAGAATTACACTTGTTGTTATTATTTAAAAGTGATACATGCACATACACTGAGGATGGACAGAATGCTTCTGAGTTACGCTGCTTTAAATTTATTTACCGCTGTCTGTCTAGAGTCTGGTTTCTATTACAGCAGTCACCTGCAACACTTGGAACAGAGAGAGATACAACTCTAGTCTGCCGGAACCCCATGCTATTAGCAATATTTTTCAGTGATTCCTATTTGTTTCACTGTTTAATTATAAAAAAGAGCCGAGCCACAGACATGCATTCACGGGCGATGGGGGGCTAATATTTGTACATAAATATGTAGGTACATAGATTTGTATACGTGTGTATATAAATATTAATGTATATATACATCCACACACACATTCTTTCTTGTCCATTCCATTCCATTTCTTACCATCTTAAGTTTGTAAATTACAATATCGTCTGTAAATATTTATTATTAAAAAATAAAACTCTTACTGCGCACACATGTTTGTCTATAGCAGTGAC
The DNA here is from genome assembly GCA_020976665.1 of Heortia vitessoides. Lineage (NCBI taxonomy): Eukaryota > Metazoa > Arthropoda > Insecta > Lepidoptera > Crambidae > Heortia > Heortia vitessoides. The sequence continues at coordinate 12,812,339 of JACJUM010003223.1, read as the reverse complement.
AGTCAACCGCTAAAAGTTTACCTTAGAAAAGCTTATTAAGTTGTAAGCTTTCAGACGGTTGCCTTTTTTTTATAAAAACCTTCTCCGGGAAATTACAAACAAATAAAAAATTACTCGTAGTCAGCCAAGATTAACTTTTCATTAGTATTTCCCTTATGAAGATAATATATAAATTTAGAAAAAGTGAGTCAGTAAAAATCATAAACATTATTTTATATGATGTTGTGTGAATTAATGTATCTATTATATATATATATATATATATATATATATATATATATGTATAAATACCGTGCATAGAGTACTATTCCATTACATACCTTTATTTTCTAAATAATGACTTTATTTCTTATTTATTTTCTTATTTACTTCTCCACCCCTGAACATTTTGATTTCCATACTTGAAATAATGTTATTATCTTAAAAATTTTTTTAGAAATCATCAAGCGAGTACATGGCCCGCTTGATGGTCAATCCAATACTTTCCTCTATAATCTCTCACCTTATAATCCGCAACATAGCAAATACGACTACGGCTAATTGGTGGTAAAAATAGTTAAGAGTAAGTCACCGGCGTAGAAGACCTCTGTAAGAGTCGTTTAAAATTCGTAGCGCCATTTTCTATTTTCCTGCGTAGCAGCGTTTTGAGATTTCATCCGTTTCTATTCCCTGGTAATAATAATTAATAATAAAAGTTCAAAAAAGGTTTTTTTTAGTGCCTTGTATACCTTCAAAAGTATAAAAGGTAAATAGTAAAAAACTGTTTATTGGAAATGACAAAATGGCACGTCAATTTTATGTTTAGATATGACGGTGTTAATCCACTTAAGGGTTAAATCACACAAACCTCATCTTAGTGATCGTTTACGTCACATGAAGAAGCTTTGTGCAAAATTTCAAGTCCTAAGCCGTAAGGGCTCGGACTAGTTTGGGCTCTGCTTTGATATGTTAGTCCGTCAATCTGTCTGTTTTCTAAAATACCTATTTCAATGTAACATAAGTAAATTTAGTTATTTTGTTAGTTAGGTTCAAATAAAGTATCGGCTAGACGCTTCGTTTTAAGGCCTTTCATATGCTGATTGATTCATTAAGGTCTAGCTGACCTTAAATGAATCTAATTTTAAAGCCGGCTATTATTTGCCGTGAGGTACCGCCAGAGTAGAATAGTACCTCCCACTGCACCAGGTGTCTGAAATGTCCATCCAAAACAGTACATCTCAAATGCACAGGGCAGGGATGAGCAGCAGTATCCCTGCCGCAAAAGCTGCGCTCTGCGATCGCCAACTTGCTTGCCTAGCGCAGTAATAATGTGCAAAAAGACTCCTTTCTTGGAGAGGGCTATGTCCAACAGTGGACTTCTAACGGCTGGTATGTAGATGATAGTATGATAGTAATTATATAGAAATATACAGCATACATATGATATTAAAATTCGAGCGTTTGTCTGTAGTTCCATATGAAAAAACACCAAAGTATTTTTTTTATTTTTGTCTTTTTGTTGCACCAAATTAATGAGGGAATATAAGTATCTAAAGTCACGAGGAATTCCTATGACAGAGACATTCACCGTCATACCCAATTGTTGTAAAGTATAGAGAAAAAATACATTCTCTAAATGAATATTAACGAGTATGGTGGATATCCACCAAGGTACATCCAATGGCTTACATGTTTGGATAGCCCGTGGCTGTTTCATTGGACGCGTTAACCTTAGCAGCTACTAGTTCATTAATCGAGCAAGGCTTAAAGCTATATTACATCCCGCTGCAATCAAAGGAGCTTCAATGGGAAATGTTGCAATAACGGGAAAAATCCTTGTTGAAAGCTTCCGCTGCGGGCGCTGTGTAACCGGTTCAAGTTACGTAACGATGAATTTGCTTTTCTTTAAATGTTAAAGAAAGTTAGAGATAGAATATGTGATTCTTTTTGGATTGACTTACTGTGTTTATCAAAATGGTATTATTCCTGATCTAAATAAATACGATATTAGTCACAAGTGTTTAATTACAATACAACAATTAACAAATATTCAAAGAAAAAACTGCCCTTGTCATAACTTGATTTTGACCAACATCTCGGAGATATTAAAGAAGGGCATAGTAGTACTTTTTATCAAAACATCATTAACGCGCACGGAACCGCGTGCGGCAGCTAGTATTCATCATACCAGCCGTTAAAATCTCTTCTCCAATTAAAAAGGTCTTTTTGCCCATAATCGCCGCGCTGGGCAAGCGTGTTGGCAATCGCAAATTGCAGCTTTTGAGCTGCACTGTTTCAAATGGATATACCGCTATCTGTCAGTTTTAGTACCTTAGTCGCCTCTTATGACACCTGGTGCAGTGGGAGGTAATATTATTTCTGCCAGTACCTCACGGCGATTACTTCTTATGGAGGAGCAGCAAATATTACAAAAATATTACTCTGATGTCATCATTGCTAAAAATGAACTTATTCAATAGATTTTTTCTTATAGTAATACAAAAAACCGGCTGTGCAAAAAATATCAACCAAGATTATTTGGAAAAATGAAAAAAGCAGAAGATCCAAACAATATTTTACAGTTGTGAAGTGCGAAGGAAACATTTGTGTTTAATTACTGAGAGAAAAAAATATTCTCTTGTTTCGGAAACTTGAGCGACTCAACAAATTCCGCCGAGGATTTAAAATCTTCCTGCGCCATTATTGACTTTATCCTTCTTATTATAGAGTTCTATAATTTAAAGATATATCTATTTCATCGTTTTCTGGACTTCAAGCTCTGTTGTTAGTTGTTAAGGTCTAGACTCCGTCATCAGGACATCTCGAGAGATGCTCGGGGGTATTTTTGATCTATGAAGGGATTTCCTTGCACTCAACCGAGATGGAAATATAACATGTCTCGTTAAACATTTTCTAGAACATTCCATGGATGTTATCGGGAAAATATTTTTATATATACCTTGATTTTGACGAGGATGCTGCTACCCATCCCCGCTCTCTACACTTGAGCTACACTAGTTCGGATGGACATACCGTCACCGGTTCGATACCTCATTTACAGATACAGAAGCATTTGAGATTATAAGCATTCACTACGAACTATTAAGGTATTTTTGTATGAATTTACGTGACAAACAATTTTATGAAACCATCATTATGAAAATGCATCCAAAGTAACTACTCGGTCGGTAAAAGTTAATTTTGACAACTAGTTGCGCATGAAAATGCGTGTCATAAGGAAAATACGTCACTGTGAGGAAAACTACAAAACGAATCCAGCCTGAATATTAATGAAATATGGTTAGGTCTTATTTGTGTCGTGATAATGAGACATATTTATGTTTACTAAAATTAAATTAAAGATATTTTATTACACTTACGCATTCGATATACAATAAAACATTTTACACATCTTTGTGAATTTTGAGAACTGTTGCCGGAAAGTAACTGAAACGTCGAAAAAAATGTAGAGATAAAAAAAGAAAGTTGTTGCTCATTATACCATCATTATTATCATATCAACCATAAGACGTCCACTGCTGGACATAGGCCTCCCCAAATAATCTCTAATAGGACCGGTTGTATGCGGCCTGTGTCTAGCGCCATTCCTCGGTTTTAGTCAGATTGTCTGTCCATCTTGCGGGTGGACGCCCTACGCTGCACTTGCCGTTACGTGGTCTCCATTCCTGAACCTTATGACTCCATCAGACATCAGTTCTGCGTACCAAATGCCCTGCCCACTGTTACTTCAACTTACTGATATATACCTATTTACATATTTAGCATATTTTTAGTATCGCTTTTCAACCTTGTCAACTAAGAAGATTATGTTTTCATTTCAAAATACAATAGAGATAGTTTGTGTTTCACGCAAAATATCGATGGCAACTTCCAAAATAACTCTTTGTACAAAATATCGAAAAACTACAGCATAGAGAAACTTTTATTTGTAATCAATCTTTATTTCAATGCCAAATAAAACAAACTTAATCATTGTTTAACCAATATAACCAGAAACTCGACAACAAATTACAACCAACCGCCAATATATGTCGTAAACAAGTGGAAACAACAAACAACTTGTTGATTCTCAGGGACACGCCCTCGGACCGTTGCTATGGTTACTGCGACCTTCGCAAGGTCACGAGTTGCCGCTACCCACCGCTGCGGGTACAGGCGCTAGTGTCAATACATCTATATGAACCATTTACCAGGAATCAGTGTAAAAAGCATGTTGAGCATTTAGTTGATGGTTCTACTATTGCTTACGAGATGGTATTAGTAGTTTATATTTTATAATAAATACAAAATATGATTGTGAATGTAAGTTATTTCGGGATTATCTAGAGTTCTAATACCTACCTAGTTGCATGTTTCTTTGGATAAGAGAAGTTAAGACAAATAGTCATGCAAGTATTGAAAACCATGCTAGGTCCATACAAATGACAGCATCATAAACCAATACACATTAATAAAAAAAAATAGATCGCATCAACAAACAACACATCTCATTTATGTAAATTGACCTGACTCCGAGATAAGTAGCTTAAAGTACTTGTGTTACGGATCAATATAAAATACAATAGAAGAATCACAAATAGTTGTTGGCCGTGAGTTACGAGCAGAGTACAATAACACCTCCCTTTGAACGTGTTGTTAGAGGCGACTGAGGTACCGGAACCAAGAGATGGCGGTATATACATCCGAAGCAGTAAAGCGTAACTGCAACAGATCTGCGTCACGCTTGCCCAGCGCGGCAATTATGGGCGATCCCCCCTTTTTGGAGAGGAAAGGATGTTTTGTGGCTGCTTTGATAATGTTAATGAAATATAGTACATAAATATTTATTAAAATACCCAGACACAGAACAAACACAAGTATTAATCTTGTAAGGGTTACATGCTAGTTATTATTAACGAATGTGATATCGGCCAACACAAATAACTGCAAATTAATAAGATTCCAATTAAATGTAATAATATGCATACTTTCTATATTATGAAGTCAGCAAACAAGCATACGGTCCGCTTGGTGGTAAACGTGGCCGCAGCCTGTAGACGCTAGTGTCATCCCATTTACCCAGTAGGTAATTTCAATGCCTCTTTCACCCTTCAAACCAGAATACAGGAATGCAAACATTGGTATTTGGCGGTAGAAATAGGTGAGAGTGAGGTACCCTTGTATTAGCTCTGCCTCTAGTATTTGTGAATCAAGGATTTAGCTTGTAATCAAGTCAAAAAGAGAAATGTAGGTTTCAAATTTCAGCACCATTTTGTGTCATGTGTGCTCACTAGAGAACACGCCTCAGTAGAGGTATATTCTTCAGGTTTTTATATCATATCTTTGCTAATAACACAGTAATCAAATAACTAATTTTCTTTCCGCACCTCTCAGCTTAGCAATCATCTTCGTAGTAGCGTCATCTATCGGTTCCAAAACCGACCAACCTTCTCTTACGATATTTGGTACAGAAGGAGGCATTTTCCAATTTCCCAAAAAACTCAGTGGTGTATCCTCTTGCAGGAAAAACAAGAACATGCTAACTTAAAAGAGATGAAATGAACGACAGAAGTCATAAACGTATTTTATTTTTAATTAGTTCTAGCCAGTGTGCCGTTACTTGTATACCAACTTGTTATTTTCCTAAAATTATGTATACTGAATTGGATAATCTACAGCCCAAGGCATCGATTCCCAAATACTGATATAAATAACAGACCAAATCAGCACACTTGTCCAATTTAATAAGGGACCCTTCGATGTAAATTCTCGCCTGAGGCAAACTTGGACTAAAGTGAATAAATTTATTAAAGGAATGCCTACAACAAACATCTCTCAACTTAATAAATTAGCAAGGTGACAAGGTTCGGGATGGGCAATAGCATCACCCTCGCGAAAGCTGCGCTCTGCGATTACGAACAGGCTTGCTCAGCGCGGCAATTATGAGCAAATTCTCCGTTAATTGGGGAGGCCTGTGTGCAGCAGTCGACTTCCAATGGCTGCAATGCTGATTATGATTATAATATGTAACAATTAAACAAGAGTGTAAAATACTACATTTACCAATTATTGTTTTTTGAACACCATACACTTTGGTTTGTTTATTAAATCTCTATAAAGAATTACCGAAGTGTACTATTTTCTGTCATTCAAAGGTTTCAAGTATGATGCTCAAAATATGTACTTTAATTATTACGTAATATTATCTTCGGAGTCGAATATAAGCACTATTGTATTTATCTTCACCACCTAAATTGCTAATTAGATCGTGCGCAAATACTATTCCACTATAAGTGATTCTTCAGACTAGCTCTTGAATATAGTTGTTTGCGCTCGGTATCACGCGGGTAAAATACTATGTTGAGTTTCTTAATGATTTATTTTACAGACTTTGCAGTTAGGAATAATTATTGTTGTGTTCACAGTTACAGAATGGTTGTTATGTCTTAAAATTAAGTTATTCTCTTTCATTCATATGTGTTCAGTGCAGATTGTGTCCGTTTGTTCTTTTTGGTGGTTTATGATCATTAAACAACTCTACGGGTATCATAAACTCCTTTCTAGTCGTCAGATTGTAGGATTACCTTACAGGTGGATACTTGTTTTGCCACTCTTGTAGGTTTGGTCTTCTTTTCAGATTTTTTTATTCTCTTAAACCGTCGGTTCTCTGCTAGGTGAACGGCACGTCCTGATTAATTCAAGATTCAATGACACAAAAAATGACATTTTATTCCGACACTACAGTACATACAATATGTATGTACTGTAGGGTCAAAGTCACAATTATAAGTATAATTAGCTATTATATTTACTTTTATTTTTTATGCTACGAAGTCGACAGACGAGCACACGGTCCGCGTGACAGTAAACGTTACAGTAGCATATTGAAGCTTGTATCCTCACAAGGATAACGTTAGCTTGCTCATCTTGTGTCTTAAAGATATCATGTTGCTTTACCCATTAATTTCACGGCCTCTCTCATACAACGAATATCTCTAATTGACGATAAAATAGGTGGGGGTGAGGTACCAATGCGGCGGTCAATTTGACTAATTTTTTTTTAATAACCTTACCTCTATAAAAAATGTCAAGATAAGAGTTATTTGCAAATTAATAAAAAACATAAATATTATGTCAAAAAATGGCGGGACGTTAAGTTATTGATAATATTATATTTAAGCAAAGAGTTACCAAAGAATAATTGCAAATACTCAAGACAAAAGCTGAACTTTAGAGGCCAAATATATTGCCCTGAAATATTCTAATACATTTGAAAGATAACTTACTTTACAGATAATCCTTTAAGGTCTTATAATATTTCACTGGATATTAAGCTGGGGCTAATAGACAGCTCTTTGAGAATTTTATAAAGATATTCGCTTAGAAGGAATCATTTATTTGGAGTAAATAAAAGAATAACTATTTATAATTCACAGCAATCAGCAAAGTCGTTTAAATACGGTTTTCTTAAAATCCAAATCGATTGTTACGCAACTTTATCACCATCACCACCATTATTTTCTCGCATAATGATTATGAAAAAAATTTGAAAGATTTATTCTTTCGCGGATTTCAGCTTTCGCTAAAAAAAAAAAATTTTTTACAGAATTCTATTTTTCGAGAGGTAATGCAAAGATAATGCCAAAATTTTATCTAAGACTAGTAGTGCTCACGGCTTCGTCCGCATCAAGACTTTGAGTGTATCCAACACTGCAAAAATTTTTCAAATCGAACTTGTGGTTATTGAGATTAACGCGTTTAAATAAACAAACTCTTGAGCTTTATAATATAGGAATAGATAAAATTTACTAGAAAAAACTCAACTAGTCTCAGATGTCAGGCGGGACTCGAACTTGTGTCTGTCATGCCAGGGGACATGCACAATCGATATTCTAATAAAATGATGTCTAAATCGTTAAGATCATGAAATATATCACTGCTGGATGTAGGCCCAAGTGATTTCCTGTAGAAACGGTAACCGGGCCGCGTCCAGCGCGATCCTACGGTTTTGGTTCGATTGTCTAAATATTATCTTAAATATAATTCAGCATTTTCTTTGTATAAAGCCTCTCATAAAGTAACCATTTATTCTTCTTTATCGATTGCTTTAAATTTATAAAAATTTAAAATTAAGGCGTTTGTAGGTACTTATCTAAAACATGGAAGAAATGGCGCTGATTTCTCAGCACAACAATAAAACTGGGAAAAATTTGTCAAGTCTACCAAACACTCGGTAGCACAACAGTATTGCAATCCTCCGGCATGAGAAAGATGCAGGATGAAGTCCCACTTGACACCTGGGACAAGATGGTTTTTTTCCAGAATTTTTAGATTCTATGTGGTAAGTTAACGTTTGTATTTTGATTATCTCTACTTGTAAATAGACTAATCTAATGACAGGAGCTGAGATTAGCTCCACTTATGACTGACTCAGTGCCAATAAACAATTTAGGTCGCCTTAGTCAGGTATACTCGCTACATATTTTACTGCCTCCAAGGAATTACTAGTTTGCGTGCAAGAAGAAATTATGCATTATGTTTGGTCGTGTTAAGCAGCCACAATAATAGTTAGGCCCGCGCGAATCTGGATGATATTATAATCTGTTGGTTGCCATCTATGATACATTAATAAAATCACAATTTATGCAAGAATATTTTTACATTATTCTTTCATAGAAAATGAATTTTTGTGTACCAAGAGGGCACGTGTGTGAAAGGACTAATAAGAGTAAGGGAAGCGAAAGAGGTATGCCAAGATCGTAACAAGCGGAGGTTCATAGACTCTGCTTGCCCCGATGGGACATAAGCATGATTTATGTATAAATGGTGTAATTTTTATAATCAGCAAAAGGGAGAATTTGCACATAAATGAAGCGCTGGGCAAGCGTGGTGGCATTCTCCGCCTGTAGCTCCGTGATGGTAAAGCTGATGCTCATCTCCGGCTTGTTTCCTTTGAGCTACACTATTTCCGTACAACGAACAGTTCCGGTACCATAGTCACCTCTACACGCCACGGATGAAGGTACTATTACTAGGATGGAGAGGTCTAGTGCATTACACGAAGGTATTTGCCATAATAGTATATTGCATGTTTGTGTATTCTAATATAAAGAAAATTCAGTCATCATCACAAAATCTAGGCATAAAATATTTTGTTTTTACTATATAAAGCAATCTGCCCCCCCCCGTACCACTCGGTGCTGCTCACCCCCCGCGCGCAGCTCCCCGGCCCTGGGCCAAATTAATGAAGGAACAACAAACACCGAGCTATTACACGAGATGAAAACAAAACTTTTAAAAATATGGAATGTAATAAGAATATTTCACGACTGAGTTTTCATTTGGAAAGTTTGTTAATGTCACTCGAGTATGCATAAATATTTGTTTTACTTCGCTGACATGTATCATCATCATCATCACCATATCAGCCATTAAAAAATCCCTCAAGGACATAGGCCTAACCTAAAAAGGGGGACTTTCGCCCGCATTGGGCAATGCAGAGTATTTGTTTTGGATGCCACCAAACCAACAGTCGGTTTGGTACCTTAGCCGCCTATTACAACAGCCTGTGCCAGGGCACAGGAAGAGGTACTCTGCCGGTACCTCACGGCTTATCCCAGTACCACTGAGGAAATGGATTTTTTTAATTTCAAATTATAGTGCAAAACACTATATTTGAACTACTTGTTTTGTGAATTGCATTCACCGATCGCCAACACTAAAATTATATATTGGGCAGCCGCAATCCCTACAGCATCTTGCGATGTGGACTGAAGTTTATTTACTCTTGTTCATTCTTTTTTTATTGTATACTCTATTACCCCTAATCCCAATAAGGATGGCGGAGAAGGGGGAATCAGCGGTATACACTCGCTACACAGGTATGTATTGTGTATCTGTATATATAATGATAAATTCACACATCATCTCTTACATTGACCTGACTCCGAGGTAAACCGCTAAAACCACTTTTATTAATACATAAATACATATTTAACACCTTGTCACAGAACAAACACACATACTCATTATACATATGTCTTGTCTTTGTTGGAGACCGAACACACACTACAATCTGCGCTATTGGGCCTGTCAAATATAATCTGTAATAAATAGTAGTCTTTCATTATATATTTAGTGTGATCTGTAATAACCGCACGTTGTCTAGTCGACAAAGCCAAATGGCATTAAGTCCGCCATATGTACATTAGATTCTATTTAGGCACACAGTTTTATAAATAAATAGTTGGTGGTAATGACAAACTCGCGAACGAAGTCACAGAGCAAGTTCAGCCTAAGTATAAAAACCCAGTAACATACAATTACAAGAGCCCATTAACTGCACTCTAGCGACCACATAATACTACTCGTCAAATTTCCCGCCCACGCACAGCCAATGCAAAATAGGCTTTGACACAACGGCTACAACTTCCAATTTTCTGTGACAATGGAGTCGCAAAATTATGTTGGTAAAACTTGACTGAAAAATGGGTCAAGAGAATCGCGATCCAGGTTTGGAGATTTAAGATCAATGTTACACTTGAAACGTGTCTATTGTAGGAGTATTTTTTCAAGAATATGAATTCTTCTACTTTTATCTTATACTAGCTGTGCCCCGCGGTATCACCCGCGTTAAATTATAAAATTTTAACAAATTTTACACCCCTATTTTACCCCCTTAAAGTATGATTTACGCTGAATTTCATTCAAATAACAGCAACGTTTCATACTAACTAAGCTTCTTCTTTTAAATAGATAGATTGTCATATGGTGTAATATGTAGGTCAATGAAGATTTATTAAAATTTCAATAACCATAGATATTGTTTGACATAAAACTACTTTTTCAACGGTCCTAAAACGTGATTCTTTTGTATTTTTTTTATTCGGCTTTTCCTTGTGGTATAATAGTTTCAAAGTACCGTAAACCGTATTTTTTTATTATCAATAATGATAGGTTTAGCTTTTGCATTATAAGCTCACGAATTTTCTCAATTCATCTAGCGCCCGGCGCAGCGGGATGGCGGGGTGGCGGCAGCGGGGTGCCTTGTGAGATATAGCCTGTTGAGCTAGTTGCTTATGTATTTGGGTAACATTCGCTTTTTATATCAGCATGAATGGCATTATTCACTTCATCATACCAGCCATTGGAAGTCCACTGCTGCGCAGCATTCGCGACGGAGATTCTGCTGCCCATCCCCACCCTGTGCATTTGAGCTACCTTGTTCGCCATCTGTCGGTTCTAGTACCTTAGTCGCCTCTTACTATTCTACTCTTTAAAGATTTAATGTAAAAACAAAAAAAAACACAAAAGAAAAAAGATTTAATGTAAAACTCATTGTTGTTATATGTAAATTGAGCGACGTATTATCGAGATATTATTTTTAAAGAATTATATTAAATACTTAAATTTTCTAATATTTATGAGTTGGTCTGTCTTATTGATACTAGAAGCCAACAGACATGCCGCATACATATCTACTAGACATAAGACATTATATTTTGTGTTGATACGGAAATGATACGGCAAAAAAATTTAATCCCTTTTTATAAAACCAAGTCGACAAAAGCATACAGTCCGCGTGATAGTAAGCGTCACTACAGCCATTAGACGCTCGTAATATCACAAGGATATCACTAATGCGTTCCAACCTTGTGAAGTGAGGATATTATGCCACATTACCCAGTAAATTAGTTGCTTGTCAATCTGTACAATATTTTTACGGTACTCTAAGCTATACATGTCTTGTAAGTCATAAGTTTATTTTCTTATCGATTTGATAGTTATTCTATTTTTCATCAAACCAGCATCTTCATACCTGCCGTAGGGCGGCTATTGTTCGATAGGTTCGATAAGTTTAATTTTGAATTATTTAAAATTATAATTTCGAACGCAGCATAGATTAGGCGCGGCAATTATGGACAAAATTCCCCCTTTCTAGGGAAGGCTTATGTCGTGCACCTCCAGGTGTGGACCTCCAATGGCTGATGATGATATATCTTGATATAGTTAGATAAAAATCTTAAGTTCTATTCTAATCTTCGCACTGCTGCACGCCTTCGCCCTGATGCATTTCGCTACGCTATTTCCGTTAGATATGTACCGTCTCTTACGACACCTAGCGCAGGTGGAAAGTACTATTTTACTCTACCGGTACTCTACATCTTCAAGATTATGTAAAATTATTTACATTAAGTAAAATGTAAATATTTACAAGAAGAATCAACTAAGCAAACCATATTTTTCTAATATTTAGAAACTGTTCTTCGTAACATATAGAAGATGGATTGTGGGGAAGGGTTTTGGGAAATATATGCTTTAAAGATTATGGCATATCAAAATGTCGTATGGATACATGATGTCGGAAACAGGTAAATTTTATTATAGCTACTGAACGTTAATAAGTAATGATACGTTTTTGGGGTTTATAGATTTTAACATTTTTTGTGAAGTAAATGTCGAAATGCGTTTAGAATCAGGTCATTTAGAATATTTAAGTGTATTTATTTGTATTTCCTTATTCTGAATTGGAAAACACGTGAAAATGAAATAAAATTGAGATATCACTTTGCACATGTTCATTGTTTAAAAAGTAATGGCTAGGTTTACTGAACTAGTTGTTGATGTTTATTTAACTTCAGCACATTTTAAATGTAATACAAAATCAGTATATAATACCTGACAACTTCCTTTCAGAACAGAAAGGACGCTTAAGAGTAAAATATTTAATAAAATAGAATACAGCTGTTATCTCAGAGCTAGAGTACTTGGACACCAGCTTGTAGACGTTTTACTCAGGTTTAAGATTAACTGTGAGAATTGTTGACAATCTTACCTTGACCTGACCATTAAGGAAACTTTAAGGAACCTGGTTTAAGGAAACTTAGAGTTTCTACTTATACATTGTAACTTATATGATCCAATACATTATATATAGTTATTCCAACAGACGTTGATCTGTGTTAACTAAAATAATTATGTGGCTATAAATTGAGACATAAACTATTTTATCACTCAAGATGGATCAAAAACTGTATATATTAAGCAAAAATTTATTAAATGGGTGAATTCTTTTTGTATATTGAAATACATACTTACATATATAAAAGTAGAAGTAGATGAAAGAAGAATGACTGCTGAAATATACAGAGCGGAAGTGAAGAGGTTTTAAAGAAGGGCCAGGTCAGAAGTACCAAGAATAGACGTAATACGTGTATGAAAGGACTAATGCGAGTAAGGGAAGCGAGAGAGGTATGCCAAGATCGTAACAAGTGGAGATCCATAGTTGCTGCCTACCCCGATAGGACACAGGCGTGATCTGTATGTATAAAAGGAGAAACTTACTGACTAGCTGACATATCCATGCAGAACCAAAACTATAATGGTTAGAAACTTGAAAATTTGCAGGTTTATTTTATAACTGTTAATTAGGAAAGGATTTCCGAAAATTCATGCTCCAAGGGAGTATAACGGGGGTGTAAAGTGAATATGAAACTTTGTTGTTTTTCAATTTATACAAAAATTTATTATATTAGCAGTGCCCCGCGATTTAGGATTAACTTTTCACCCCCTTCTTACCTTCTTAAGGAATGATTTTACTCGTGTTTCATAACTTTTTCTTCATGAAAATATACACAAAACGTGTCTGATTTGTAGATAACTGTAGAACATATCGCGTCATCATCTTAAAAGCCTTAAGAATGTCCGCCTCCTGTAGAGGTTTCTATTGGTTGGTATGTAGCCTGCATCCCGCGCGATCTTATGGTTCCAGCCAGATCGTTTTAGCATATCTACTTATAATTCATCGGTTTTTAAGTGGTACCTATAGGTACCAAGATTCAATTAAGTTTTCGAATAAAGCGGCCGCACTGCCGCACATAACTCCAGTGATGAGTCGTTTCGCGTTTATTGAGGGTTTCATTAAGGCTTTAGTGCCGTGTAGACAGCCATTTTGTTTTAAGCGAGTAAATAATGTTGTGACCTTTATCGTAGGCCAACTCATTTTCTATACTGGATCTCTAATAAATGTCTATACCTATTGCGGATTCTGGAATTGTCTAAAAAATAATTATTATATATAGTATGATATATGGTTTATAGAGGCTAGTGTTCCTATTTTGAGCGCTAAGAGTCGTAAGTTTGATCCCCATCCATAATAAATATTTATATGAAGAATATTTTTTTCGTTCTGTGTATGGGTGCTATAATATTTAAACTTAAGTATTATTTTTGTGATTCCGCTTGACAGTAACACAAGTGCTGTAATTCCTCTGTAGTCTGATGTCCGTAACACAGGTGAATATTATTTCGTTTTTGTAACACAATCATATAAGCAAATACGCATGATTGTAATCTGTCGCCTTCATATAAAATAAATAGATAACTTTAATAATATTTTGTGTACTCAGAGTAAGCTAAATCATATTTCATTAACACTCATAAAAATTAAGTAATTTTTTTCTTAATAATAATAAATAAGTTATTTATTTATTGATCTTGTATTCGAGTACCATTAATACGTACATAAAAACTCTTTTAAGAAGTCTATTTTTTTGTCAATTTAATTTGCCTGTGCTCTTTGAGGTCTACTGTTTTCAACTATTCCATTAAGCATTAAATCATTTTCTTGGTTTGACTACCATCTATTTGAGGTAATGTACACCTTACCAACTAGTCATTCCTTTATAGACCTACAAAATACATGTCGATACTTAAAAAATATGTTTTTTTTTCAGGTAAATCTTTTCCATTTTAGTAGTCGAGTCCCTAAAAGTAGACACAAGACACTTGAGTAGGGAGTGCCACGTTCTTCCTACGTAAACATAACTTTTGATTTACTTTTAGAAATAGGAATACAAAACTATCCCAACAACCATACACAATTACGGGAATAGAAATAACATACATATCTTGACAATGACCATATCACATTAGAACAAAATCTACCTACCTCCAGTTCTATAACAACTTAACGTAGCGTCAGATAATATTTGATGACATAAATAACGCCATAAAACCGCAGGCAGCGTCCATTACGCGACGAGACGTGGTGGGTCTCCATTGTTATATGACTGATCATTATTTATGGAGCGTCTCGTGAAACCGCCAATTGATAGTGGCTGTAATTTATCTAATGTGCTGTACGAAGTGCGACTTACAGCAAGATATGCGGAATTTCCTCATATTCTTTAGAATCGAAACACTTTGTTTGTTGAAATTACTTATACTAATGTAAAATTAAATTTATTATACTAATGTTATCATATGACAGGCCCGATTTCAATGCATTATGCCACATTAAAAAGTAAATTCACGGCCTCTCTCACCCTTCAGACCGGAACACAAAAATGAAAACACTGCTGTTTTTCGATAGAAATGAGAGTGAGGCGCCAAATACCTTTCTTATATTAAACTTTTCTTTAGGTATAAAATAAGAAAGGTCTAGTATGTTTCTAATGTTATAAAACTGAAAGGCTATTTAATTAATAATATTTCCGTCAGTAAATATCTGCTTAAGCTCTATACTATATTCGCCACGTTCGAACACAGAATAAAGTCATTAAGTCAATCATTTACATGAGTTACTCCGAGTTTGATTTTCTCTATTTCAGAATACTGTAGTAACGAAATAATCTGGATTTAGGCCAGAACGCTAGGCTGAGAGAGCTGTGTTGTGGAGCGTATATTTCAATTGACTAAATATGTAACTATTTTGTAATGAATTGCAATAATGCACATAAAATAATTCTCAATACAAAACAGCTTTTGTTTAGTAAAAAAATAACAATAGTATATAATATAATATATTAACACAACATCTCATACCTCAACCTGACTTTGTAGTAAGTCACTTATATAGTACTTGTGTTACGGACATTACACAACAGAGAAATCACAAATATAATACCTATATACATATTTTTTACACTGAAACACAGAACAAACACATATATTATTATATAAATATACACATCTATCATTATAATATCCTGGGTGAGAATCAAACCCACAACTCTGGCGCATAAGATAGGATTATTACCATCTGCCTTATCAGGCCCGCCGGAAGAGTTAAAGGGATTCTATGACAAAATTTATTCGCTGGATATGCGAAAGTAATGGAAAGCATTACCTAAATGTAGGAACGTATCTTAACAGATGGATAATTTTATTTTGTACAATAGCGGTGTAGATATTAAAACATTGTTTATACAATGCGTAACATGCTTTATAACTAGATATGCATATGTTCAGACGCAGATTTTGTGCACATATTTGACAGTTTTGTTAAGGATTAGAAATATATATATATATATATATATATAGATAAGGACGCAGTCGGTACATCATGTCAACAGTAGGTATGTTCGGAGTTAAGAACGAAATATAAAAAGAAGTAGGTGGCGGCAGACTTGCCCGCGGAGACGCCGATAACTGCGGCCCTCCAGCCCTGATTTATCATTGCGACTTAATTACAATTTGTCTGCACTTGACTCGATTTATTGCCTAATTTGTCTTAACAATTTTCCTCTACCCTTGGGGATAGCAAGTTTTTTATTACTGAGGGATTTATAAATCGGAGATTTTACCTTTGACGTTACCTGAGGTAGAGTTCGTACAATAGATCTGCTGGGGTTCTTAACTGCTTTATCTTGATGCCGTGTCCAAGTGTAGAGATAATGAAAGATCAGTAGCAGTAGGTTGCCATCGGGCCACGAGGGAAATACTCCTGGACAAAAATAACCCTACATCCATTTGTAAGGTTATCACCAAGATGCAAATTAGTTACACTATAAAAACATAACACACAGTCACACGAAAAGATATACATATATAGCTATAATAAAAATACTAAGAAAGTGAGAAAATGAGCATAAATGTATATATTTCTGCTTAAATGCTGACTTTCTTCAATATACTACAATCGCAAATATACTACTTAAATATATATATTTCACACCTAGACATAGAATAAATACAAATATTATAATTAACATGATTGTTTCAATACAAAATAGTGGAGTATGCAGTTAGATTCCCACCAAAACACTTCATCAGTTAATTTTCAACTCACCTGCCAAACGTGGCAGATATGAACGAAAGTTTTGGATATCAGACAACAGAGGCATTACAAGTGTATATGATACTTAAACATAAATACACATATATTGCCGTGACAGAACGAATATAAATGTTCATCATATAAATATTCGTCCTGAGTGGAGATTACACCAACCTTTGGCGTATAAAACAGAAACGCCAATGCAAAATGCGCCAATTAATTTCGTCAGTAATTTCTTTGCGATGTCGTCACCACTAAGTTTAAGTTCATCATTATCATCATCATCACAGCCATTGGAAATCCACTGCCGAACACAATTGCACATAATCAAGTGAGCGTATTGACAATCGCAGAGCGCAGCTTTCGCGACTGAGATGCTGCTGGCCATCTCTCTTTTGTGCATTTAAGCTATACTGTTTGGGATGGATATACCGCCATGTGTTGGTTTTAGTAATTTTTCAAATTTTTCCTCTTTATAATATTATAGCATAGATTGAACAAGTGTTGTTAGAGATAATTAATTTGTAAATAGTACTTAATTAGAGGGTGGATGAATGTTGTTGTTGCTTGGTTTTAAATATTTATTTTTTTCATCCCAGAGTACTTTGATAACATATAATGATTATGCCATTAGGAAAATTAAATAAAAATCTTTTGTAGAAATTCGACTTCAAAGGGAAGTAAGAAAATCTTATAGAACAACTTCGTAATCCACTTGTTTGTTTGTCAAGGTATTTAAAGTATTAAAAGTTGTTTGCCGTAAGGTGCCGGCAGACTAGAATAGTTCCTTCCACACACCAGGCGTCGTCAAAGGCGACTAAGGTACCAAAACCGACAGATGGTAGTTTATCTATCCGAAACAGTGTAGCAATGCACAGGGTGGGGATGGGCAGCAGCATCCTCTTTGCAAAGGCTACGCACTGCGATTGCCAACACACTTGCCCAGAGCGGCAATTTATGTGCCAAACAACCTTCATTCTTGGACAGGCCTATGTCCAGCAGTGGGCTTCTACAGCTGCTACGATGATGATGATGATTCAATGTCTTCAAGGTCAGTATATGTTGCTCTCTTTTTCAAATATTCACAACTACAATCATTTCGATAAATAAACATTTCGACCGTGTACAATATTCCGTGAAACAATATCGAGTCTTGTCATAAGCTAGTCATTAACCTGAAATCTCATTATGGAGAGCTTGCCTCGTATGCAAACGAGGTTCTGTGGCTTGCGGTGGCAGCTTCGAACATATTAATGTTGTTTTAGATATTCACATAATTATGTAAACTGTACATCTGTACAGTGTTGGAAACTGTTTTTGAATACATATTAAAATGCTTTGAGCTGTATAATCATAGGCCGTCAGCTGTTGAAAACAGCCTTGCCCAAAAATATTTACGTCACTGGGTGCTGGGTGGTTTTGCTCATAGTTGCATTGTACGGCGTGCGTAGTGACAATAGTATCAATGGAACGGTGATGCTACGATTAAAAAAATAAGCATCTTGACGAGCCATGAAGAGGAAAATACTCAGAGTTTTCTTGCTTGTAACTGAATTCAGATTAGGAAGATTCAATTGAGTGGAAGAGTGTAAAAGTTATTAATCCAAGCGGATTAGTAAGCTGAAATACCAATGGACTGCGAGTTCACAGAATTAAAAGGCGGATAGGGTAATAAATTCTCAAATGGAAGCCACGCACTGGTAAGGGGAGAGTCGGTCCGAGTCAACCCTTAAGCAGGTAGAAAATATTATTAAAATAGCAGGACGCGAAGCTGCAAGCGATATTTCGGAGATGTTTTCGATATACTGTCTGCAACTGAATTTCTACAGAGTGACACTTGCAATTCACCGTCGTACCATCCCTTCCACCTCGAGATGGCGGTCAACCACTGGGCGATTTAAAGGCGTTTTTCCTCCCTTAAACCGCTGATCTAGAAACTAAGTGCAGTGGTATTCTCGGACCATTTCAGTTGTAGTCGTATTCTAATCGGAAGACTATCAAAAGAAAGTAAGGAAAATAGACCCTTATTCTCTTTTTATAAGCCGGAAACGCGCCTGTGCTTCCCTTGATGTCCATGACGTTGATCACTTGCCATTAGGTGTTTGTTTCCCTCATATATGTAATATAAAAACAATACAAGCGGTTTTGTTAAATCCCATGGGGAGCTGATGTAAATATAGGCTAATTACTAAAAGAATATTTGAATGAACTTTCTCGTGAACAAACTAATCGGCAACAGATAGTTTAGAAATCATATAAACAAATAGCAAGTGATTCAGTGGTGCATGTCGCGGGGCATCTCGTATGTAAATGTGGCGTGCGGTTGCGGTGGGGCCACGCCACGCACTCCGCTTTTGTAATGGCTGCATCGTTTTGCAATATATGTACAAATATTACAAACCCTCATTAGAATCATGGTTAGATAACACTATTCGAATTTTGATAAAGTATTTATTAAGATAAGATGAAGTTTGAAATAGATTTCACCGTCTCAATAGCCTAATAACTCCTGCATTCCTAGCATATTATAGTGTTAAATATTAAATTAATGATAAAACTGCCTGGGATTGAATTGCGTTAACTAAGCTTTAAAGCGTCTTTCACAAACTTTTATTAACACTAACTATTTAGAGTAATTAGATTGTTTTTTTAAAATAAAACTTGAATTATTTATCCTAATGTATTCGTTGCTGAAATTTTATGGAAGTTTTGATTCTTTGGAAGGAAACCCGTTTGATTCTTAATAACTGCTGCCCTGATCTCTGAATTTTTGTGGCGGATGTTGATAGTTTTAAACAGTTTTCTTGAGGGCTTGAGGAATCATGAATGTAATACTTAAATTCAAAATTGAAACTCAGATACAGAACAAATTTAAATATTTATTATACTAATATGGGTGGGTGGGATTCGAATCCACGACACTTGGCGCAGAACATCGCATCACTACCGTCTGCGCTTTTTTCCCGTCAATTAATATACTTAATAACGAATTAGTTTAGTTTATAACTGAAAAAGTTGGATAATTCATCTCGGTCGTTCAAAAGAATGTCTTTAACGAAAACAAAATCAATTTTGTCAAATATTCTCTGTAGATAAATTCACGTTGCGTGTAAAGCGGCACCGAGCGGGTGGGTGCGAGACGGGGCGAGCGGTGCGGACCAATGGCCTTTGAATATTCGATACATTGTGTCTTGTAACGCGAGGACGATGTGAAATACTGTGTATTTTGAGTAATTCAGGTGAGAAACCCTTTTTTGTCTGTGCCCATTATACTGATTAATGATGCACTTAGACGAAAACAAATATACATCATTTTTGACGGGCCCGATGGCGCAGAAGGAAGTGCTTTAAGTGACTTACCATGGAGTCAGCTCAATATATGATATGTCATGGCAATTTATTTAGTATTTTTATTATTTATCCGCTAAATTTAATCTGGATATGGGTTTTGAAAGCACGAACAAATTCAAAGTTCAGCTGAAAATATTCTTCTGTATTATGAAATGCCCGAAAAATATTAAGATGAACCACTAGCTCAAAGTTTAAGTTATTTGCCGCAAAACAGAGCAGTGGGCAAATGTTGAGTCTTACTTAATGTTGAGTCTGCAGTTGCTCGGTGGGATTGTTTGGGATTGGAAAGGTAAATCTTGGATAATACCTTTATTAGTACGTAGAGGGGTATTAAGAGAGTGTTGGCTATAGTTTAGGTAAAATTACTGTAGCGTTTGAGGGGTGGAACTATTTGATATTAGCGTATAAGTGTTAAGTCGTCTTACAAAATTTATAACTAATTTGATTGAATTCACATTAAAAATTCACTCGATATCTTATATATCGACCGGACACTGAAATATGTCGCTTATCTTATCAATAACACACCAGAATAATTAAATGTATAATTTGCTATTTTATTTCCTATGCTAAAACAAAGGTAGAAGCTAACATAATATTTGCAAATATAATACAATTATACTAAACAAAGGCACGATGTAAATGAAACTTTACTTACTCTCCGCCCTGCACCATTCATACTCACCTGCATTATTGGCCCTGTAATTAGATTTCAAGCGGCGACGAGGCACTTCTATGGAGAGGTTGTGTGTTCCTCGCCTGGCGCTACATGCTCGGAACTATATTACTGCAGAACTAATCATGTTTAAAGGACTTCGCACGAGCATATACGTATCCTCCAACGCAAGCTGTACAATCAGTTGTAGATCAATTGACATAAGTTGATCGCTTAGTTAGTATTACGAAGTAGATATATAATATTCACGCGTATGCCGTGAGGTACCAGCAGAGTAGAATAGCACCTCACTCTGTACCATGTGTTATGAGACAGAAAGATGGCGGTATATCAATCAGGAACAGCGTAACCCAAATGTACTGGGTGGGGATGGGCAGCAGCGTCCCGTTGCTCCATTGACAATACGCTTACATAGCGTGGCAATTATGGGAATATTCCCCATTTCTCGGAAAGCATTATGTCTAGCAGTATTCTTCCAATGGATGATATGATGACGCGTTCACTGCTCTAAAACTTCTTTCCAAACGGTTTAAAAACTTTATGTTGTTAAATTTTTTTGTCAACCTTGCTATTGCAAGGTAGTAATAATGTTGTATAAATAATGTTGAAATTAATATAAACCGCATTTCAAGGTCGCTTGAAAATTGTTTAATTATGAAGTACCGACGTTGAAGTCACTAAAAAAAGATTCAGTTACCGGCAGCGTACTCTACTTCAACTGACAGATGGCGGTAGTTATAAAAATACAAAATACTATAGAGATAGAGAAGATAGATGTGACAAATATTAGAAAATGTTAGAAAGATTAAAATAGGCAATTAACACTCAACTTTATTTTTTTTTAATTATTAATTTATGTAATTGTTAAAAGATATTATCAGCGAGAAATATAAGTTTAGGAACTTTAAAGTATTTGAATCGATGCCCGATGATGCTTGTGGTAGGACCATCTGCACTTCGGGCAACTGGAATATCTTTGCAATATTTTAATTAACTCTAAACGACAAAGGAGAAAATAATCTGTTATAATATATCAGTTAGAGATTTTCTTTAGTACCGGTTGCATGCCGGATGACCGGCATCCAGTGCGATCCAGCTGTTTCAATCAGCACCTTGTGGGCGGACGTGTTACGCTGCGGTTACAGGTGCATGCTCTTCGTTC
Organism: Heortia vitessoides; assembly: GCA_020976665.1. NCBI lineage: Eukaryota > Metazoa > Arthropoda > Insecta > Lepidoptera > Crambidae > Heortia > Heortia vitessoides. Next base: position 12,790,112 of record JACJUM010003223.1, on the reverse strand, counting down.
ATAAACTTGACGGCGCCAGTTATATATGCCGTCATAATTAAATAATAAGACATAGAATAGAATTAAATAGATAGACGTAAGTAAATTATATTCAAGAGTATATTCCAACTTTGTACAGTACCGTTGGGTGCCATATAGTTGAGAAAAGTTGAATTTTAGCCTTAGTGAAAAGTTTGTTAAAACAGCTCTTGTAATAGTAACGTATGTTAGCTAGTCACTGTGACTTTGTCTGCATATAAGGCGGTAGCCGTAAAGCAAAAAAAATTCAAAAAGTTGCAGTTTTATTATGAAAGTCCATTGTTTTTATACATTCCCATTATATTTCGATGTTGATTACAATTTGAAAGAGCTTTCGTTACCGGGCCTCTTATTCCGAAGGAAAATAAGTTGTAGTTCCTTCTTATAACAATAAATATCCGCCTGAAAACATTCCTTAAAAATCGGTGCCAAAACACTTGCAATCTTTTACAAAAATGAGCAAACGACAAACAAAAATAGATAAAAGATTTGAAAAACTAAACATTGCAAATAGAGACATCTATTAAATTTTTCACATAGTTGTCTTTACCATTTTACTCACACGGTAAGGTGCTTAGAAAGGAAAGGGAAGTTGGCTTCAGTAAGGGTTGTCGGTTTTATAATTGCAAGGCTGTTCTGTGGCGGAAATCGAAGCTGCGGGTACCGGGACTTACCGGCCTAACCGGTGGCAGTGCGTAGATTCAAACGTCGTTCCCTTCCTGACGAACTGTTACTTTTACTTTATTTATAACTTTATTAGCATGACTTTTAATATTTAACTCAACAAATATGCTACAAATTAATAAATTTTCTTATCGTCACAAAAAATATTTTCGAATTTTGTCATACAACAATAACCTTTTTACATTAAATTTTGAGAGCTCGCTTCTTGAAGTTGTTGACTCGTATACCTAGGACATATAGTCCAATTAGGTAAGTCTAACTCCAAAGTCACAAATCCCACTCGGCTGGGCAGCGTTCGGAACTACGAAACATCTTCACGTCCGACATACCTCAATGTGTGTTTCCAGCGTTGACTTATGGTAGCGAAACGTGGTCTCTTACCATTGGGTTTATGAAAAAGCTTATCAAGCTATGGAGAGGGCAATGCTTAGTCTCTTTGCGCGATCGAATTAGAAATGAGGAGTTTCGTAACAGAATCAAAGTTACCGACATAGCGCGGCGGATAAGTTCACTTGGTACGCAGAACCAATGGCCAATGGAGTCGTAAAGTTCTGGAATGGAGACCACGTACCTGCAAGCGCAGCGTCGGGCGTCCACCCGTAAGATGCACAGACGATGTGACTAAAACCGCGGGATAGCGCTGGACATAGGCCTCATACAACCGGTCCCATTGGAGATTACTTATGGACGCCTATGTCCAGCAGTGGACGTCTAGTGGCTGGTATGATGATGATGATTAAGTTAAGCAAATAAACTAACTACTAACCAAAAATAATATATAATATAATAGAATATCTTGTCAGTTAGTCTCTATTTTAATGAGAACACACTCGAAGTAAAAGGCGTCTCTAAAAATCCCATGTTTTATTTCAACCGCTTAGAGATTAAGCAAATAAAATACATTACTCTATTTACATAAATTCAAATGAATGTTGCTAAGTGCAAAACTCGAGAACGACTCGACAATCACATATTAAATGACTATTATATTTATAGTATTACATTTTCCTTAAAGCACACGAAACATTTTAATGAAAATAAAATAGTGAAAGTGCAATTCGAAATTATCTGTGACACTATCCTTTCAGTCAAGCAGATGATGTAAATTGTGAACATAAATATAAACAAAACAAATCAAAACTTGCTACGAAACGGGATCATTAGGGTTTGCCAGCTAACATTGAACAAAATGCCGATATTGGTGAAGGAAAGTTCAAATCCGAAACATTCAGCAAGAAAACGAAAGAAACATCCTTTTAAATTTGTAAAAAGTAGATTTATTAGACCAAGTCAAACGCAAATGTTACATATATATATTTCAAGTTAAACGTTTGTGAACAAGAAAGCGTTTGCAGAATTGAAACCAGGTCGCGACCTTGCACGGTGCAGGATAACATGCACCCCTTATCCCTGGGGCTCCCCCCGCCGCCCGCCGCCGCCCTCCGCGCCCCACTGGGGGACGTCCATTTGAAGGGCAGCGGGAACATAGACACATTTGCGAGCTAAGTATAAAGTGGCTGGACAGGTGCGAAGTGAAAATATTGATGGTGATTTTGTGTTTACGTCTGATGGTGTAACGTTAAGACGTTGTTTTTAAGTCATATCTGCAGGTCATATTAAGTTTGGCAAAGCGCTTATGATTTCCTTGTGAAACACGAACATCTAGTAGGAGCTTTGCAAGAATGCGGCAAAGATAATGGTTTTCAGCAGCCTCTAGGTGACACGTTCCGTTTTTTACATTACATTATTTAATTTATATATTATTCAATTTGTTCATTCAATAATTTTTATTATAATTTATTAAATTATATTCTTTTCAGTATAAACTTATTTGATATTATATTTAGTATTTAAAAAAATATTCCACGACTTTATGATTATTATATTTGTCTCTTTCACGCAACAGACAGTTACCTCTTTACATCTCGGACGGACCCAAAGCGCGCGCGTTCTGACATTTTCGTGCTTCTAAGCGCGTCCTGCTGATCGTAGTCATTCATTATACTGTCATCTCCGCTATATAAATATAAATATAAAAAATTTAGGTATTCATTTTATGCTATAATTATCATAATTTAGTTCGTAAAATGATCATTTCACATATTAAAAATCGAATTGTTAACAATATAAAATGTTATTTATTTTTTTACAAATTATTTGGTTTTTAATTAATATCATTTTATTTATAAAAAATTGGGGTACACTGATAGGGTAACTTAGACTAAATTTGTTCGAAAGCTGAAGCTTAATTAATTAATTAAAAATAATTTACTTTCCTTTTTAGTATTTCAAGTTTCCAAAAAATCTATTTAACTTAATAAATATTGGCGTATCAATTATCTGGTAAGGATATTTTTTCTTAATTTGGGTCTCGTAGTTCATTTTAGCGTTCCGCTATATAAATGTTAGTATATTAACTGTTCCTAGCAAAAAGAAGTCATTTGTTGAGCCAATTCCTGCAGAAAGGTTGACGTGAGGTACTAGCAGAGTAGAATAGTACCTCCCTCTGCGCCATGCGTTTTTTTTTTTCGTGAATGTTTCTATCACGACAAAATGAAAGAATGAAATAGATCTTATTTTAGGAGTCAAACTCAAATTTAGACTCCATTTTACTATTAGAAAAAATCTCTAATTCCTAACCATCCCTGCTAATATGAAAAAAATAATTTAATTGTTTATTTAGTATATAGTATTTGATTGTCTACGCATACAAAGTCACAGGTAAATACTAGTACATATAATAAATTACCAAAACCCGTGCGTCTGTATTTACTCGTTCATCCTCACCATTACTAAAGAGACTTGGTTCGAAATGGGAATGACAAACGGCGTCCTGTAAGTGACGGTGGACTGTGTCTATT
>JACJUM010003223.1:12752761-12786449 GCA_020976665.1 Heortia vitessoides | reverse complement strand
TAATTTGAACAGTTGTTCCAAATGTCTCGCGGAATATTCTTAATGGACTGGTTAATATGTGAGATACCGGCAAAGAGGAATAGTAGCTCCCCCTGTCAGAGGTGTTGTTAAAGGCGGCTAACGTATCAGAACCGACCCCTTTCTTAGGGGGGCTTATAGGCAGTAGACTACCAACTGCAATATATTTCTCCCTTTTTAATATTAAGAGTTCTTTAAAATGCTGGGGAAGGTCCTGGACGAACCAATTAAATTAACTAAAAACCTCATTCTTGTTGCCTACAAGTAGAAAACTACATTAATAAGTTTTATTTTATTTTATTAGCCATATATATATATATTTTACTATACATCAAGGACTATTACTAAATTTATTGTATTTTCCTTTTTTTACTATTTGGCATCAGAAAATTCGTTAAACTTTCACCCCATATTTTTTATCTCATATTGCTTTTAGTTTGTGAAACATTCGTAACACTGACGTAAATCCACCCTTTGATCACTCGAATCAATTTACGCCTTAAACTAACCACGTTTCCGAATAGCATTTTTTTTCTGATACAACTGTCCCGATTCGAGCAAAGCGGGGAAATAATTGGACGAACTACAATCCGCCACTGGGAATGGATTCCCGAACCGTTGGGCCTGTGATCACATTTCGGTAAGGGTGGGAAATTGAATTAGATTACACGTCGATGGGGTACATAGTAATCCTGTATATTTTTCTAGCCGTACCGGCAGAGTAGAATAGTACCACCCTCTTTACCAGGTCTCGTAACATACGACTAAGGTACCAGAACCGATAGATAGCGGTATATCTATCTGAAACAGTGCAGCTCAAATGCACAGGACAGGGATGAGCAGTAAAATGCCCAGTGCGGCAGTTATAGACAAAAAAACCTCTTTTCTTGGAGAAGCCTGTATCCAGCATTCCTGCCGTCCTACAGTTTTTCGTCGTCGTCTCTCCAACGTTGACGTGGTTGGATGACCTATGCTGCTATGCCTGCGCTTCGCATTTATTTTATATGCATCAGCTATCAGTTCTACGCGCCATGTGCTCACACCATTTGCTGCCTATTATTTCAAAATGTTACTAGTTTTTTGGTCAGTTATTATTGTAGTTCAGAATGAATGCTAATGCATTTGTATTGTATGTGGTGAAAGCATTTGTTTTGAAAGATTTATACAGCTTTGCTTAAACGCGTAATCTGAAGAATCAGTTGAGCCAATAACAGAAATCACACTGAGTTATAAAGCTACTTTAAAACGGGATTTATTTTCATTATTTAATCGAAATTTTAGATTAACTTGTGGCAATCAGGATTGACAAAAGATGTTGTCAGGATTTGAAAGTCATAGTACAAACAGTAGTTTTTTAACTTAAACAAATAAACATTTACTTTTAGTATTCTAATTTAGGTACTAACAGTAACATCTGGTAATATAATCTGCCAGTGCAGTGATGTGGGTTGTCATACAGGGTCGTACACATAGAAATTGATTTGATTCTAACATACATGCCTTAATTATGCGAAGTTGCCCACATACCTCTTTAAACACATTCACATGAGATAGTCCTGACACCAAGATCGTCTGTATTGGTCACTTTCAACTATTTCTACCGCCAACTAGCAGTGTTCGCATTGCTGTGTTGTAGTTTAAAAGAAGAAGAGACAGCTAAGTTACTGGATATTGTGAAATAATCAATGGAAAATATTCATGTGAGGAGATTCTAGTCACAATGTTGGTAACACGTTAGTGACGTTAGCACGTGTGTGTATCGCACGCAAGAATATCATATGTAATTACACGGTCCTTGCACTTTGTGAACACAGAAATATGGTCACTGTTAATTATAGTTTCATTATCGTCGTATCAGCCATTGGAAGTTCACTGCTGAACATAGGTCACTTCAAAAAGGGGGAATTGCACCCTTAATTGCCCTGCTTGGCTACCGTGTAGCAATCGCAGATCACATCTTTCAACTCGCCTTTACGACACCTGGTGCAGCGGGAGGTTCTATTCTACTGTGTTAAAAAAATAAAAGCAGAAATATGTTATCGTTTAGTGATAAACAAAGATTGGAGGCCATTATACGATATCTGCCTTAATTAATTTGTAGTTTAACAAAGCCCATTGTTGTGATATTATCGAGGCCTATGCCAGGGCAATAAAGGAAACATGAACAAAGCAATATGCATGTACTAGTATGTGTAAGGCGAGCCTGTATTGCTCCATAAATTGACCCTTTTTATCAGAGTTCCCCATAACCGTTTATTATGCGAATTTGTTCCGAAATATTCAGCAGTATTAGCATTAGGGAGGCCACACGTCCCTCGCCCGCGCGGTGTTTGTTTGTGGACTGGCTGGTCCCTGTGACTTTGTCCGCGTGAATGTCAATTGAGATTTATACTTCACGGCCAGTATGCATACACTATACTATACTTCCTGATATGTTTTCGGACAGTATTCTCATAGCGAAACTAAGTTTTTAGCTACCAAGTCTGTTCAGCGTTTCTGTTATTGGCAAAATTCGTGTAAATATTTAATATGATGCGGAAGTGCCTAGAAATAAAATTGAGTCTGTTACAAAACTGAAGTGAAGTCACGTGGTGTAAAGTTCACAGTAATGCAACACATAAGAAGAACAAAAAATGTACAAGAAAAAACAAAGAGACTTTAATAGTTGTTTTTAAAAACTACATAAATCCTAAAAACTACATACGTATTGTCTTACAAAATGTATAAAGTATAGTTACACTCGGGACCCCACGGGAGTTGCCATCGCAGTTTGGTTCTAATTGAGAGCGTTTGTCAAGAGAGCGCCAAGCGGGGGTACATGATCCGGACTTGATTGTGTCTTGAATGGTAGAGACTTTTATAACATTATTGGAATTTAACCCTCCTGCTAAGAACCTGATATTAAGTGCGCAAGAAAATGGCATAAACTTCGTACTAAAACACATCACTTCGTATAAATTCAGAACCGCTATTACAAGATCTCAACCGCTATCAACCTTAATTTTACTTTTTAATTGTAGACTAAGTTATGATAAACAATATGAGAATAGACAAAATTAATTGAATACAATACGCAGCCACATTACACGGTTGCAATCTCTTCATATCAGCCATTGGAGTCCGCTATTGGACATATGCCTCCTCAAGAAAAGGGCTATTTTAACCATAATTGTCGGGCTCCGGCGAGCGTGTTGGCAATCATAGATCGGAGATTTACTATCATCATAATAATATCAGCCATTGGAGGTCCACTGATGGATTTAAGCCTTCACAAAAATGGGAGATTAGGGGACAATTACCACGCTAGGCATGCGCGTTGGCAATTGCAGAGCGTAGATTCGCGATGGAGATGCTGCTGCCCACCCCCGTCCTATGCATTTGAGCTACACTGTTGGATATACCGTCATTTGTCGGTTTGGTACCTTAGTCGGCTCTTAATACCTGGTACAGGGGAGGTACTATTCTACTCTACCGGTACCACACAGCAACCTTAAAGTTATAACTGGTATGGAATACATAGAGGGTCGTCTGAAAGCTACCAAAAAATAAAGAATAACTTGTTAACTCGAAAGTCGTTGTCCTGTCTCGACTACACTTATATGTTTATCGTGAAAAAATATAGACTAGACTTTCTCTAAAGTTGGATCTAACTATACACAGCAAGCAAACATTGATTAAAATTGGTTCTGTAGTTTATCGAAATACAAAATACTACCCTATTTCTCCATTAACATTAAACTGTACACCGTTAACAAAACAATATTGAAATCGGATCGGTAGTTCAGAAGTTTTTCCCAGCAAACACTGTGACATGTAAATTTTAAATATAAAGATGTATGCAGACAAACATGAGTGATCGTTTACTCTTTATATTGATTATGTAGCCTACATAGTAAACTATATTAAGGATATAGATAATGGTATGAGGTACACACATAGTACCTCACTTTCACCTATTTCTACCGCAAAATAGCAGTGTTCGCATTGCTGTGTTTCTGCCTGAAGGGTGAGAGAGGCAGTGGAATTACTGGGTAACGTGACATAATATTTACAAGTGTCAAGGTTGCAACGCATAAGCGATATCCTTGTGATATTACGAGCGTCTATAGGCTGCAGTGACGCTGACGATCGGACCGGTTATGGACTTTATGCTTGTTAGTCGACTTGGTGCTATAAAAAAGGTCAATCCTGTAGAATGCACAACAAATGTGGGCCCTCGCTGACTCCAAGCACCATTCAATTGTAATTGGGCCCTCCTAATCACGGGCGTGCCGATAGGAATACCCACCGTTTGGCAATTGTCTTGAGACAAAGGTATTAACAGGACAAAAATGAAACAAGCGAAAAGTTTTATTTAACGGACCCGATGGAACAGATGTCCGGTGTTCGATCAACATCCAGTACAAATATTTATATGATAAATATTTGTGTTTGTTCTGTGTCTAAGTGAGCGTAGTATATATACTATACCTTAAATATTTTATTTGGAGTCTGGCAAAATGATAATTATATGCATTTATTGCGTTTATTTATACAAATATGTATGCCACGTTTATTTATTTTGTATATATATTGCCTGCACCACTATATATATATATATATATTTTTTTTTCTGTTTTGTGTAATGGTTGACTGGGAGATAATGCCATCTGGCATTAAGTCCGCCATTTGTACATTTTGTAACATTTTGTGCAATAAAGTTAAATAAATAAAAAATAAAGCATAAAATTAATATAACATTTATATAACTCGATATTATTTGTTGATTATTTACTCTTATAAAAGTATGATCATCATAATTATCACACCAGCTATTAGAAGTCCACTTCTTTTCGGGGGAAAGTGCACTGCTTGACAAGGAAGTTTACGCTGGACAGGCGTGTTGGCAATCGCATAATGCAACTCTCGCAACGGGGATCCTGCTGCCCAGCTACGCCTTATGTATTTAAGTTACACTTTTGCGAATAGATTTACCACCAGCAGCAGCAGGTTTTTATTTAACAATACTCTTAATTATAATTTTTTGATTACTATACCCGCGAGTTCGCCTGCATAAATTCCATATGGGACTAGTAGGCTTTTAGGGATGTATATAGTACATATAACCCACCTCTATAGATAAAGCGTGAAGAGGTTACAAACTTCTCTATTTGACGTTTATAATATCAGTTAGTTTAGTTCGAGTAATTTGAATCGGATTGGGATATTCTGATAAGCTTGTGCTCGATAGCGCGATTAAAAATAGCCCAGCGAAATCTATCGATTTTTTGTGGTACTAAAATTGTCATTTGTTGCCAATCTCACTGGATGTTTTTTGACATAAAAGGTAACCTCAGTCTTTCTTCATAGTCCCATCTATATGTACGCACAATTTCAAGAAGATTTTGGTTTTGAGTTAATAAAGCGTGAAAAGATAGCAAACAAACCTGAGAAAAGTTGATTTTAGACATAAATCTAAAGAAATGTCTTATATATAATGAACATATGCAAGCACATACTTTCATTGTATATATCCTGATCTCCATTAAATTATGAATGCGATCTCAAAGGCTTTGTGTCCTGGGACGCGCGATTAAAATTCGCTCACTCGTACAAAAGGGCGTCGATGACTCTAGAAGATTTTGCCGAGTTACAAGTGCATGTGCCGTATCTTTCGTTTTTTTGTTTGATAGTAGGTTTTCATATCTCCATTTATTCTATTTTAAATAAAAAAAACGTAATACTAAAACGTATCTGATCGAGTAGGACATAAATGAAAGCGTGTTTGTTTTTGGAATAACAGGATGTGAAAATAAATTTTTACCGTAGAGTAGAATAGTACCTTCCCCTGCACCAGGTGTCGTAAGAGGCGACTGAGGTACCAGAACCGACAGATGGCGGTATATCGATCCGAATCAGTTCAACTCAAATAACACACAGACTAGATAGAAAGCAGCATCCCTGTTGCGAAAGCTCCGCTCTGCGATTGCCAACACGGATGACCAGCGTGGCAATTATAGGCAACATTCTTCCTATCTTAGGGTGACCAATGTCCAGCAGTGGACTTTCAATAGCTGGTATGATGTTGATGATGAAAAATAAATTATTGAACAGGATATCGACTGGCTTTTATTTAGAAAATAGGACTTGTAAATTTTTATTTGACCACGTTGACAAACATGCATACAGTCCGTGTGATAGTAAGTATCACAGTAGCCAATACACGCGTTAGTGATATCCTAGTGAAAATATCACAAGGACATCACTAACGCGTTGCCAACTTTGTGACTTGAGGATATTATGTCACTTTACCCAGTGATTTAACTGCCTCCTAACCTTCAAACTGAAACAGCAATGCAATTACTGTTTGGTGACAGAAAAAAATGCGAGTGAGGTAACAGTGGAGACGACCTTGTATGAGGTCTACCTCCGATAGAAACATTATTTTATTATTTTTGGGATCAACTAAATAAATCAGCTGAAATTGACGAGCCCGATAGCGCAGATGATAGTGATTCTATCTTGTGCGCCAAAAGTCGTGGGTTCGATTCGAACCCCACGCAGGACAAATATTTATATAATAATATTTGTATTTATTCCGTCGTTGTCTGGGTGTTAAATATGTGTATTTAAACAGTATATTTGTAATTCCTCCGTTGTATGATGTCCGTAACACAAGTATATTAAGCGACTTATCGCAGAATCAGATTCATGTATGAGATGTTGAGGAAACATACTAATATTTAATTTATTACATATTTATCGTGATCTAGTTTTAGGTAACAAAATACCGAGACGAAAAATTTTGCTAGATTGTCGTAATCGAGTGCGTCAGGGAGATGCGACGTGTTAAAATCCGCTTATCCTGCTCAAGGAAGTCTGACACGAATATTCCTAAAGGGCCTCGTACTTTGGAATATTAAAATGCCTGTGATGTAGATTGGATGCGATATTGAATATTTAAAATGGCCCGATGTTCGCGATACGTCTGTTTTGGATACTTATATTGTATTATGTACTAGCTTTTCACAACTAATACTTTTCATTTGATATATATGTACCTTAATTTTCTTTATCGATTGCTTCACATTTGTACCTTTGTGATATCCGAGTGTGATTGTATCTGGAATTCGACAGATGGTGGACATCATACAACGGTCGTTTGCATTGGTACCTCACTCTCACCCTCAAAATAGCAGAGTTCATTTTGCTCTGATCAGGGTTGAAGAGTGACACAGGCAGTGACATGTCTGAGTGTTGTCACATAATATCTTCAAGTCACAACGTGCTAGTGATATTATGATCGTTTGTATGTATTTTTAATGCCACATAATAAAAAAATGAATAAACAAAAATTGTTCAAAAATTAAAAACATATGTAAGAATCGGATAACCCTCATTACTTAGAGATATAAAAAATAGATAGTGTCTATTCCCATACCTACAGAACATGCATATAAAATTTCTTAAGAATCGTTAAAGCCGTTTCGGAGGAGAATGGTAACTAACACTGTGACACGAGAATTATATACGTATATATAAGATAGATATAAAAGATAAATAGTTATATATCAACAAAGGATGAACCATTTTTTATTGATACATCAAGTTGCCGAGTATTGTCCCGAGAGCGGGCAACTTGTACCACGCTCCCTGTAAACAGGGAGCCGGGAGCGAGCGAGCTCAGTCACCCGCGAGCAGGCGGCGAGCCGGCCGCGTCTGCCCTTTACACACTTCGACATATACAAGCCCGTAGCCTAACCGCGTATGTTATCTTATTTATATGGTCAATCTGTGAACTCGACTGGTTGCTAGTTTTTGGTCATCACCAAGCATTGGATTTACTGTGAAGTTATCCGCGGTCAACACTTGTTGTTGGTAAAATAAATTATATAAAGAGGTTATGTTATGTTTAAAACTAAAAATGTTGTTGGTGAAAATCCTTAAAGACAGGGTTGGGAATTCATTTTTTAATTTATTAGCAGGAATTCTTACACAATATTTTCTCGATTGTATTTTTATAAAACTTAAACTAAATAGTAAATTAATCGTATATATAAATAAATAAAACCAAAATGTCCAAATTCACCATGGATATGATCAGTAAAAAACTCTCAATTAACAATGAACTTTACGTGTTGATTAATGAACTTAAAAGTGGTTTAGTAATAGTGACAGACATGCGTACTAGATAGATATGAATATATTTGTGTCCCAGAGTGTATATGCATGTTATATGTCCGCTCTCTTCTTTACATTAATTTAAGTCTGCTAAATATCTTTACCGCATGTGCAAAGTTTATAAAAAAAATAGTTTTACAACCAAAGTCCTATTTTCGGATGCTAATACAAAATATAATCAAATATTTTTTTGACCTCAAGAAATAACACTTGACGGGTCCGATGGCGTAGAAGGTAGTGATCCTGTCTTATGCGCCAAAGGTTGTGGGTTCGATCCCTACCAAGGACAATTTATATGACGATATTATGTTTGTATAGTGTCTGGGTGTTAAATATATATTCAAGTAATATGTTAGTGATTCCCCTGTTGTCTAATGTCCGTAACACAAGTGTTTTAAGCGACTTATTACGGATTCAGGTCAATGTATGAGATGTTGTAGGAAACAACAAAAAGAATTAGTATGAAAATAAAAAAACACACATTCATAGACTTGCGAAGTCGGACATATAAGTTATTGTAGTAACTTTGATCGCCCACATAATGATATTAAGAGTATAAATATGCGTGATCAAGTTTTCTTTGAAAACTAATCTTTAATGGATGAAGTTGTGTATATGTAGCAAACAAACTCGAGAGAGTGGGCCGCAGTACAACTTTGTTACAGCCACTTATAAATACTTTTGATAAACCCATATTCACCGCAGAACATAAGCTTATCATGTATCATATTAGTCATTAGGGGTCTACTGGTCTAGACATAGGCCTCCCTAAGAATGGGAAACTTTTGTCTTTAATTACCGCGTAGTGGCAATGTAGAGCGTAGTTTCGCGACGGGAACGCTGCTGCACATTCCCACCCTGCGCATTTGAGCTACAATGTTATGGATAAATATACCGCCATTTGTCGGTTCCGGTACTTCAGTCGCCTCTGACGACACCTGGAACAAGCGAGTAAAATGCGAGTCTAATTAGAAGTATCCACCTCTTGATAGGTATTTCCAGTTACGTAAACTGGCATGTTGTTCGCATTCCAGAACTATAAAACCAGCTCCATAGGCCATTGGTCCTGCATTTCAACTGACATCTCTGCCTTTTTAACTTTTTATGCTCTGGTTGCAAATGCATTGTATGTACTGGTTTATGTCAGTAACTTTAATCACTAAGCTGAACTTTTTTTACTAGAGGTACTTTTAGACTACCATTTACAATAGTTGACTGCACAGGAATCTCACTTTCACCTATTTCTACCGCCAAATAGCAGAATTCGTGTTGCTGTCTTCATGTTTGAAGGATGAAAGAGACAATGATATTACTTGGTAAATGTGACATTGTATCTTCAGTTCACAAGGTTGGCGACCCTTTAATGATATCTTTGTGATGACCAAAGTGTCTATAGGCTGCGGTCACGTTGATCATCAAGCAGCGGACTATATACTTGTTCGCTGACTTTATATAATAAAAAAAAATACTACAAACCAATTACAAATACATTGAATCTTTAAAAAAATACATACAATAATATAACTAAAACAGGATTTACTAGATTTTTTTTCATATTGTAGGTGTAAGGTCCTTATGTGATTTTAACAGGTACATAACATTATTATAAGAATTAGTCTTAGATAAAACTTGTTCATAAGCACTACACGAGGAGAACTAAGTTCAGGTCCATTAAACAAACCGTCAGAAAAGAATTCACAGGCAATACTGGTGGGGACAGAGGTTCCATTAACAACTAGTGGTTGGTTTTAATGGAATCCCCAACAGCGTCGGCGCTAACCAACCATTGTGTTATTATTTAGGTCAATATTATTTAAAGCCTGTGCCAGAGTCATGAATTTAAAACCGGCTAAATAGAAGTGATCCTATCTTGTTCACCAAAGACCATGTGATTGGATCTCTTTCCAAGATATATATGATTAATCTATATGTCTTCTATGAGTGTCTTATGTTAGATAATATGTCATATATATATATATATATATATGAAATAATAGTACAGTCCCATAACATCTCATACATTGGCCTGACTCCATGGTAAGTCGCTTAAAGTACTTTTGTTAAGGACGCCAGACACCAGAGGAATCACAAATATACTACTTAAGTACCTATAATTAATACCCAGACACAGAACAAACACAAATATTATCATATAAGTATTTGCCTTGGATGTGAATCGGACCCTCGGCGCTCAAGCCCGGGCCCATCGAATATATACATTGTCGCGTTGATTTGTCAAAATACACGCGGTAAAAACTTTCTGATAATATTTTTAATTATTAAATTATAGACTAGATAAATTTTAGACTCAATCACCAGTTATATGAGTTTACTATCCGTTGCGAGTGTCTGATAGATTTGCAAAGGTTAATCCATACCTGTGTATATATCTTAATTTCACATAGAGGTTAGCTAAACATTATTTTCTAGTGCGTAATAAATCTATCAGTTGTATAGCGCCAAAGGTCGTGAGCTCCATCCCCACCCAGAGCAAATACTTATATGATGATATTTATATTTGTTCTGTATCTAGGTGTTAAATATGTGTATTTATTTAATAAACATTTGTGATTCGTCTATTGTCCGATGACCGTAATATAAGTGTTTTAAGCTATGTTGTGGGAATTTATTTATTATTTTATCTCCTCGGTGAAGTCTTATTACGAAGCTGTTACGTTTAGACCCAGATTCGATTCCCGATGGAAATATTTTTTCATCTAATTACCGTATTAGTTTACGATAAAATTGTTAAAAGAGACAAATATTTGAATACATTATAAGGATTTATCACTTTATGTACTTATTATGCCAATATATTATACGCGCAGGGGTCGTGGGTAGTTTCTGAGAGATGAGTAATTTTGTTTGTTCTGTGTCTGGGTGTTAGACACGTCTTAAAGTGTCAATGTAGGATATTGCGTGAATTACTATATTAGTATTGATTGCAATCACATCAAGGCAACCTAGATGTAAACATCTGGTACAAATGAGTATATTAGATATTGCGAAAATAATTTTTCTATACATAATTTATATATTTTTTTATTTTTAGCTGCCTACTATAAATGCATGATTTTTCAATTTGGTTCTTTAACATGTCGTCCCATTTCCTCCCAGATACATCGGAGGAGTTCATCATAACATTTTGAGTGGTCCGACATACCAGTGCCTACATAGTTCTTTTCTTATTGCAGAGCAATACGAATTATATTTACAAACATGTACTACGAGTTATTTACAAATTATATGCTACAAGTGATCTGACGATGACCAATATTTTTATAAAGCTAATTTAATAGTTTGTTTGTTTGTAACTTTTATATCGCTTGTGGTTGACTATGAAATGATTTTGATGACCCAGAAATAGTGTCAATGATTTAGTTTAAAAAAATCATTATCACTGTTTATAGACCTGATTAAAGTATCATTTATTTTTTTATCAATCTTGAATGAATGTTTTTTAGACCTACGTAAAAGTAAAAGTTGACTAACTGACATATAAATGCAGGGCCTAAACTATAAGAACTAGAAACATGAATTTTTACATAGGGGTTTCTTTACCATTAGAGGGTTTGTAAGGAAGCACTGAGAAAGGATTTTTGTAAATTCACTCCCTAAGGGGATAAAACGGGGGTGTAAAGCTGGTATGAATCTTAGCTGTTTTAGATTTTATTCGAATGAAATTCAGTCAGTCAAACAGAAAGACAGTCATGAAATACATCTATAATATTTATTCGAAAATCGCCGCAAAGGTCACCCCCAAGGGAGGTGCAAAGTTAATATGAAAGTTCTACAACTTAACGTGGGTGAAACCGCGGGGCGCTGCTGGCATTGGTATGGTACATATGGGTCTACGACTGAATGTCTCACTATGGACCTCATATACTAATTAAACGTATCTTAACGAGCTATGGAGTTAAACAGCTCGAAGCATTACTGGGAGTTTCTTAGCTCATTCGGTTCAGGAATAAAAAATTCCGTAAAATAATCAAAGTTGACGATGTAGATCCTTGCGATCACCCCATTACGTGGTCTTTGAGGTTTAGATTTACAAAACAGCCCGGCACATGGCGCTGCAGTTGGTATCTAGAATATTTATCTGTACTGCAACTAAACGGCCGGATAGATTTGAATGAATTTGCGTGAATACTGAATGTATGTGTTTGCTTGGTGGGGGCTTGCATGATTTCGATTCACAAGTCTGCCAAACAGATGTCGCTGCAGTCACTGTTTATGATATTTATGTACGTTGTTGGACAACGTCTATCGGGTTGGATGTATACTATACACATCAATTACGTCCGTTGCAGCATTATTCTTATTACACTAAATTGATTGAGAAGTGAATGAACTAAGTCGCATGAGTTGATTAAGAACATATTGTGGTCGTTCACTCAGTCGTTGGCCACGCTAGATGCCACGCCACACCAGTGCTGTTAGCAAGCTCTCAAATAGGTGTATAATCAGTTATAGACGTCCAATAGTTCATCTGGTCAAGAGAACTACAATTATCAATTCTTATAATCCAACTTGAAACTATAAACGATCTTATCACCAGTTTTTCTTGCAGGTTCGTTTCTAGTGGGTCGCGTAATGTACATGCAGGAAATTTTTATTTTTAAAACGTTTTTTTTATATCTACATCTATATTAACTTATACTTACACAATTATTTTAAAGAGGTAAGGTTTGTTTTTTTTTGGGTTACATTTTTAACTCACAAATTTAAAAAGTCTTTCACCATTCGAAATCTACTTGTCTATCGATTAACAAAGTATATAAAATATCAAAATAATTAAAGATAGAACCTAAGATAAATTATAAAGAAGCAATATTTCCATATTTGTAATACTGTCATGAATAAATCCTAAAGCTACTAAGCCGATATCAAAATTTCACTGAGTAATGAAATTTAACTTTATGATCATAAGATTAAATATTTTTTATAATCTTACGGTAAAATTTTACTTAATTTGGCTGAAACAAAAAGTTTAATGTTATTTATATTCTCAACGGAAACGGAATTAACTTACATAGATTGCTAGAACCTTATATCTTGATGCGCTGTTAAGTTTCATTCAGATCCATTAGGTACTTTCACCGTAAAAATCCTTTTACGTTTTTAACCCTAGATTTTATTGGTTAAATACCAATATTATTACCTATACAAATATTTGCAGACCTGTATCGCAAACCTGTTCGGTCATCAACGGCGCCAAAATGAAGCCGATAATTGTAGAGACAGCGTGAAGAGAGCGGCTCTCGAGGGCCCTCGGCGCGTCCTTCGCATTGTCACCACCGATGGGACAGCTGATTGTTTCGCTCTGATAAACCCGTACAATTTGCAAGAATATTTATCGGCATGTTTATGTATTTAAAGATATTTGTTGTGTTTATTTGTTCGATTGATTTTATTCGTATTAACTTTCTTAGGTGGTACCCTATTCATGGGTTCTTAGTTAACCGGTCGCCAAATTTAAAGATGATTTGTTTTTTTCTTGTGAAATTATAACACAGAGAGAAGCAAACTTTTGCATTGATAATATGACTAGCTGCCATATCAAATCAACTATAGTTTAATATAGTAATAAGGTAGGTCTAATTTAATTGTTAGATGACTCTTATGATCCCGTCGGGTCATTAAGGTCATTAATATTATGAGTATCATACAATTAAATATTTATTATTTCTGAATTAAAATTGTTCTATTTATTATTTTTGACGATTCGAAAGTGCTTGTAATGAGCCTACTTGAATAAAGAATATTGATTTGCTTTAATTAATGGAATTAGCTCAACAATAACGAACAATAATATATACTTGTTTATTTATAAATTCAAACATCATTGTAAATAGATCTGAACTGACACTGGACACATACTAATATTCATCATATAAATGTTTGCCCTGAGTGGGTATCGAACCCACGACCGTACGAAATAGGATCTCTGCGTAACGTTATATTTAACTATTAGGAGAATTAAAATAAAAATTATGAGAGGACACGATTTGCGGTTAATTATACAAGTATGATATTTAGAATTATACAAGTTTAATTCACATTTAAAAACGTATTGTTCATTAATTAGTTATTATATACGGTAACAAGTGAAAAAACTCATCTGCAATAATAAAAGAAATAACATTTAAATCTTTTATTTCAGTTTTTATTCAATGTTCAAACCTAATTATACCTAAAAAAATATCTCTTACTTTTTAATAAAATTATGTGAGATGTGAATTTTGGAAGACTTTTGTGGGTAAGAGCGTTTCAAAGACAAACTAGAAAGGGAAAATTTTGCACATATATTGCAGCACTGGGCAAGCGTGTTGGTACTTGCAGAATGTAGATTTCGCGATAGGGATGCTGCTGCCCATCCCCATTTTGTGCATTTAAATTACACTGTTTCAAATCGATTCACCGCCATCTGTCAGTTCCAGTACCTCAGCTACCTCTTACAACCCCTGGTACATAGGTACTGTTCTGCTCTGCTGGTAGACCAAAGCCTCTTTTACACATATATTTTGAAATTGTATTATAACGTAATTGTGTATAAATCTAAATAGATCAGCTACTCATATAATAGCCCTGACGTCCCTAAAGCATACGTAACCGTTTACCTCCAGACGAGCCGTTACGTTGCCACCATTGTAGGTATAAAAAAGGCGATATATTTCACTACTTCAAACTATTTTTTTTTCTTCAAAAATAATTAAACAAACCGCGATTCTAAACCATTAAAATAGTAGTTATGAGTAATGAAAGCGGTAATGTTAGAAAATATAGTAACAATCATTTTTACGGTATTACTCGAATGGAGAAATCCCCAGGATGTGCTCCTCTTTTCAGGGAATATTTGATGAATTAACCATTAACCTAAAACGTTCCCATCTGCCCGCGGCACAAATATGAAACCGATAATTGACTGGCCCGATGGCGCAGATGGTAGCAATCCTCGCTAACATCTGTCACGGGTTCGATTCCCACCCATAGCAAATATTTAAATAATGATAATTGTGTTCGTGTCTAGGTGTTGAATAGTATATATTATGTATTTAAGTAATATGTTTGTGATTCCTCTGTTTTCTGGCGTCCGTGACACAAGTGCTTCAAGCGACTTATCACGGAGTCAGGTAGATGTATGAGGATGTTGTGGGAATTTATTTGTTTATTATTATTTAATTAATAATAATAATAATAAATTATACAATATTATAATAATAATATTATAATAAATATATATAATAATTATAATAAATTATATAATAATAATTATACAGACATACGTCTAACGGCCTCTTGTATTTCCCGTATTCCCCGAAGGCTCCGTGTTTGAAAAATTTGTAAAAAGCTTCTTTTTATTTTTTATTAGACCAGGTCGACCAAAAAGCATAAAGTCTGCGTGACAGTAAGCGTCACTGCAGCCTATAGACGATCGTAATATCACTAATGCATTGCCAATCTTGTAATTTGAGAGTATTATGCCAAATGACCCAGTAAATTCACTGCCTCTCTCTCTCTCTTCGAATCGGAACGCAGATGCGAACATAGTTATTTGGCGGTAGAAATAGGTTACAGTGGAGTATGCATTTAAGAAATCACGAAAATTGCTTATTCTCTTTCATTGTTGTTGTTTGTACTAAACCGTCGCCTGGAGTCTGACTCTCACCTCACCGACTTTTATTCGCTTTTTTACTCGAAGAAGGTTTTACTAGTTTATTATTTTTAGTCTACATAGGATATCAAACTTTTTTATTAGGCCCAGTGCTTTCACTTGGGACCACAGGTTGACACCTGTAGTCAAAAGTAGGATTCTACTAGTAGAGTGGTAGAGTCGTCTTAAAACTTGGCAGTTGTGATTTGATGATGATAATATAGCTTGCGGCAACCGCTTTTCTAGATGACTGATATCTCGAAAATAAAATTGCGTTTAACAGTACATGACGGGCCCGAAGGCGCAGATGGTATCTATATGTTGTTATTCGTGTTTGTTTTGTGTTTGAGTGTTAAACATACGTATTTAAATAGTATATTTGTGATTCTAGTGCTGTCTGATGTCTGTAACACACATGCTTTAAACGACTTACCACGGAGTCAGGTATGAGATGTTATAGAAATGTATTATTATTATTTTTACTTTGTTATGGCCTATTTATGGCCTTATACTATTAACGCCCCGGGGTTTCGTCCCCGTTAAATTGTAAAACTTTCATACGAACTTTTCACTCATACACATACATAATTTTTTTCAAAACCTTTAATAAAGAACTTTTATGCTGAAGTTTATTTGAATAACTTTTTACAACAGCAAAGTTTCAGGCTTACTTTGTACCTCCATTTTACCCCTTTTGTTTTCCCCGTTTTAGGTTATAAAAAACCCCCGAGCAAAGCTTTAGGCTTTCATCCCTTAAGTGTAGGCCTTGCGTTGATATGTCAGTCAGTTAGCTACTCCTTTTATATATATAAATAAACGATTAAACACAGAATCTTAAATAAACAAGTGGTTTGAAATTGTCACACTTCTCAAAATGAAAATTAACCGAGTGCATTTGAAATGTCATAAACGTTGCAAAACGACCCTCAAAGCACTCAGTTGAATGGAATAATTCTAATCCCTAAATAATGTTAATTTCTTATTTATAATAAACCATCAATGCTGCTTTTAGGTACTCCACTCACTTCAAGGTTTCTTGTCAATTATTTATCACATCAATTTTAATGATTTTCTATTAACATAAACTTGTACATAACTATAAAAATAGCTTTGTTTTATATACCAACTATGTGTTAAGAGACATACGTATTGCCATGTGGTTCAATTCCCACCCAGGACAAATATTCATATGATGATGTTTGTGTTTTTCTGGGTGATTCTGTATTTAAGTAGTATATTTTTTATTGAAATTCTACGCTCTTGAAGACTCAGAAATGTTTTGTTTGTTTTCAATGATTGTTTACACCTTCAGAGCCTTCGCATAGACGAGCAGTACTGCTGGTGTTTTAATAGATGTATAAGTCACTTAAATCACTTGTGTTATGGAAGTCAGACAATAGTATACCTTAATACAAATATTTAAAACCTAGATACAAAACAAACACAAATATCATCATAAAAATACTTGTCCTGGGTAGAGACCGAGCAGAAGAATCTTGGCGCACAAGTAGGTTCACTACCAACTGCGCCATCGAGTCTGTCAAGTATAGTCATCATAAGACGCCATAGTAGCCATAGATTTACCACTGCTGGACATAGTTGCGTCGCTGGGCAGCTCGTAGCTGCAGCGGTGTAGCTCTGCAACTGGAACGCTGCTGCCATCCTCGCCCTATTGCATATCAGCTACACTTCTCTGCGCCGCCATCGCGATAACCTCCTCAGTCAGTTTAGTGCCCCAGGCACCTCTTACGGGGCTTGGTACGGGGGAAAGTACTATTTTACTCTGCAGGTACCACAGAGAAACACACGTCCACAGGGAACATGTTTTTGCAATAAATGTAGCTCATGTGTTACTCCAAACTATCAATATACTTTCTGTCAAATTTCATTTGGATTTAATCAGTTGTATCGGTGGAAAGAGGTGAAGAGACGGTAACAATACATTCATCACTAGAGGTATTCCTCTTACAAAGCTCGTTTGCTTTAGTTTGCTTTGGTTTGAAGGGTGAGAGAGGCAGTGAAATTACTGCGTAAATGTGACATTGTATCTACAGTTCCCAAGGTTGGTGACACGCTAGAAATATCTTTGTGATGACACGAGTGTCTATAAGATGTGGTCACGTTAATCATAAAGAGAAACTATTCTTGATTGTTGACTGGATTATATAAAAAAAACTATACTTACAAACTTTCGCGTTTGTAATGTTAGTTATTTGAAAATATATAAATCTATAAACATCAATCTATGCCTGAAATTGCACAGAATTAAGAGAAGTTCAACGTTCCCATTTAATTATCAGGCCAGCTGAAAGCGTTCTCAATTCCGGCGTCATAATCTCATTGTAACGTAATTCCGGGGGTAACTTTAATCATTCGCAAAACTTGATTTACACAGTAATTTTAAAGTGCCCCCGCTACCAAGACGAGGTGTTGTAGTTATATATAGCCCGCCTTGGACTGTATATTTCATTTACTACTAGCTATGCCCGCAACTTTGTCTGCGTAGAATTGTGACTGGACAGCATATTTTCTTTCGAACTACAAACTTTCACGCAGCGCACGCAACGAACGTAATTTTTTTACCCGTTATTGCCACATTTTTAATCAATGCTTTGATTTTTTTGTGTGATGTTATATAGCCTTAGTTACTACTTAACACATTAACATCTACCAGTAAAAGTCTCGTCCAAATCGGTCCAGCTATTCCAGAGATCAGCCGGAAAAATAGACAGACAGACAGACAAAAATAGTATAAAAAAGTATATTGTAGAATGTGTACCGTATATACATTCATATGCATGTAATAAAAAGCGGTTATTTAAATATTACAAACAGACACTCGAATTTAATTTATATATATACAGATATATAAATACTCTTATATATGATTAATACTCTTTTAATGTCTTCAAAACGTCTTTTCTGTTCGACGTTTCGGAACCTTCAAATATAGAAAGATTATAATGACATATAATAGCTGCGAGGTACCGGCAGTGTATAATAGCACCTCCTTCTGTAGCAGGTGTCGTAAGAGGTGACTGGGGTACCAGAACTAACAGATGGTTGTAAATTCGTCAGTAACAGTGTTGCTCATATGAATAGGTTAGGGTTTGGCAGCAGCATCCCCGTCAGTTTATCAATAATCAAAATTCTCCCTTTTTTGGGGAGGCAAATGCCCAGCTGTAAACTTCCAACGGCTGTAATGATGATAATGACGTTTGTGAATGTAGAATCGTCACACAGGCTATTTATATTGAAAGCACGGTATTTGACATTTTATTTTTTTATTAATATTATTTAAAATACGAAGGTTTTACAATATTATACAAATTTAACATAAAATAAAAAAAACATTTTTTTATTTTTTAAACAGAAATTTTAAAAACACTTTAGTGTGACAGCTGTCATTCAAATCAAGTAATACTTTAAAGGCTATAATACTCGTACAACGACAAACATTCGAACCTTGAGCGTTTTCCAAGGTGCACATACAACGCACGCTTGGAAAATGCCCAGTGCGAGATTCCACTGACATATTTATTATGTATTTGTCAACATCTCCATTTCTTTATTTCCTACGTTTCGAGGTAGATTATTTGTCTAAGTAAGGTTTGAACATTCACAAATATAACATTAAATACAACTTTTCTGATAATTTGGTAATTGTTTCTATACCGGGTGTCGCATTAGATTAGAATTAGTACAAGAACCAACTGATGGTAGTACATCCATCTAAATCAATGTAGCTTAAATGCACAGGGCGAGGACAGGCAGCATCCCCATCACGATAGCTCTCTACGATAGACAACACACTTACCCAGCGCGGCAATTATGAGCTCAAATCCCCCTGTTTTGAGTAGGCCTATATCCAATAGTAGATACGATAATAATGATGATAAAAACAATGCATTACTCTCGCGTTTCCAATCACAGTTTTTTGATAGATGTCAATAAACTTTTTTATTGAGGTCGGCCGAAGGGGTGTAAGACTTAATTGTCACTCAGACGAGCACTCAACTCTCACTTAAACATTTATCTAAACGTTAACTTTAGGAGGCACTCTAGCCTCAGCAGTAACAGTCTAGACTTTTTATTAGCTTTCGTGATCTTCATAAAAAATTATTTTTCCAATACACCATTAGGTTGCCTTCGTGACTTTGAATCGGACTTTGTTCAGAATATCATGGCCTTAACGGTTGTGCGTGTATTTATTGGACTGTCACAGATATCTTCTGATTAAAGATCTGTCGAAAACAGGTCTGGTTTTAGAAATAAGTTCTGGGGTTAACAGTTAAGGAATCTTGCAAAATAGGTGCAAAGTAGGTCTGACAGCTACTTTGCGTCTATCTTGTTAGCTATGGGGGCGGAATAAATAGTAACTCCCCCAGTACCAGTAGTCGTAGTACGCGACTAAGCACCAGTACTGACAGATGGCGGTTTATCGATCCGAAACAGTGTAACTCAAATGCACAAGGCGGGGATGGGTAACAGCATCCCTGTTGTGAAAGTTATGCTCTAAGATTGCCAACATACTAGCCTTATGCGGCAATCTTGGGCAAAATTCCCCCTTGTCTTGGGAGGCCAGTGTTCAACAGTGGACCTCCAAAATTATATATGTTGACACAAATGTATTAAAAAATAAAATAATCCCTATATGTTGCGGTCGGAGGTGCATTCGGTAGTGTCTTGGCGCATGCCAGGAAAGGTAAGAACCCACGGCGGGTTCTTTCCCCAACTAGGTTCAATATTATTGTTATGAGTATTATTGATTATTATTATTGTTTTTTTGTGTCTGGATATAACATCTATACGTATTAAAGTATCATATTTGAATTCCTCTGTTGTTAGATATCCGTAATTCTAGCTTTAAGCTACTTTTCAAGGAGTTGGGTCAATGTAGGTGATGTTGTGAGAATTATTCATAATAATTATTATTACACAATCACTAAAGCCGTGAGGTACGGCCGGCAGAGTAGAAAAGTACCTCCCACAGCACCAGGTCTCGTAAGAGGCGACTAAGGTTCCAAAACCGACAAATGGCAGTATATCCATCCGAAAAAGTGCAGTTCAAATGCATAGGGTGGGGATTGGCAGCAGTATCCACGTAGTGAAAGCTGCGCTCTGCGATTGCCAACACGCAATTATGGGCAAAAAAGCTCCTCACTTTGAGAGGCCTATGTCCAGCAGTGGACTTCTAACGGCCGTTATGATGATCGTGATGAATAAATCACTTGAAACTGTTCCTTTTGAACCTCTTCCAATTATTATTTATTTCATATTATAGAATTTGATTAGTGGTGTACATATAAACACAGTTGCCGGCTCTACCTAGTATTTTAAAAGGAGAGAGATACTAAAATTGTTTAGCAGGCGTTCCATTAACACCTACCACTTTCCACCAACCGTTTCACCGTTAATAGAGCCTTTATCACCACCAGTAATTGTTGCAATCTTTTCTGGTGGCTTGCGAAATTAAACTGTATAAAATATAATTTTAAGCTTGTCGTGTTGGTAGAGTGATGTACATCAGACAATTGTTCGTTTGCTCAAATAACTCTTACAACCTATCATACCTAGGTTATCGAGGTCATGTAAATAGAAGCATCTTCGACTTTTATAGAGCACATAGTTTATTAGTAACGATTTTAAGAGTGCCGATAGTAGATCCTTTTGAGTTGAAGTATATCATAATCATCGTTATCACCAATACTACCTTTGGACGCTTAATGCTAGATATAGGCTTGACCAACGAAGGGGCAATTTGCCCACAATTGCCACGTTGGCGCAGTTTTTACGACTGAGATGCTACAGCCCATCCCCACTCTGTGTATTTGAGCTACACTTTCTCGGATGGATAAACCGCCATCTGTCGGTCCTGGTACGTTAATCGCTTTTTACGACACCTGTTTCAGAGGGAGGTACTATTCTACTCTGTCGGTACATCTCGGCAGTATATGGAGTATATAATGAATGTAACCAGTACCAGACCCGGCTTCGTACGAGTGCAATGAGGATAATAAAAAATGTTTCCTGCGAATTATCCCTAAGAGATACATATGCCATCGCGGACTTTTTTGTTGCCCGTTTTAAGGTGTACAATACTGTTTTTCATTATGTTTATGTATTTTATAGAGTCCAGCCAGCGTTTGTGATGACAAATGGCGTAAGCGCTCGATGTTAGCGCATTAAGATGTTTTTGTTTTCACATTACTGTTTACATTACATGTAAAACATTATCTTAAATTACTCTATCAAAGCCGTGAGTTACCGGCAGAGTAGAATAGTACCTTCCACTGCACCAGCTGTCGTAAAAGGTGACTAAGGTACGAAAACCGACAGATGGCGGTATATCCATCCGGAGCAGTGGAGCTCAAATGCACAGGGCGGGGATGTGCGATGAGCTTTCCCGAGGGGAAATGCTGCCCTCTGCGATTGCCAACACGCTTACTCAACGCGGCAATTATGATTAATAAAAATTTGATAAATTTTACCAATATAAATAATAGACTTGAATTCATCTTCCTTTTGTTCATTGTTTGAATGAACTCCTCTAATATTATTATCTGAATTAGTCCGGTAAAATGTTTTCAGAACTTTCGCTGGTGTAGTATTGTATATTTGTATGTACGATACACGGACTTGGGGCTTTCCTCACTGGAGCTGCTCGCCACTAACGAGTAACCAGTTAAATAAATAAACTAAGCAACCTGTCATTATTTGGCAGGCGTATAAAAGTGAAATGTGATGTACGATATGCATTATTATTTTAAAGTCTCATATCTTTAAATGAAAACTGGAGTTCCTTTTTTTTTGTAAATTGTAGGTATGTCAGTCAAGATCAACTTGAAAATCTATGACTCTTTGATATTTAAAAAAAAATAAAGGCTCATCTAATAGTGTTGCCATTTGAGTCTTATTTTCTAACACTCCTCAGGAAGTAAACTATTTTTAACTATGAATTTGTATAATACCCACACGGTTCCAGCGTCTCTCGCTATTCAAATCAGAACCACAGTAATGCGAGCACTGCTGGTAGTGGTAGAAAGAGGTAAAAGTGAGGTCCCCATGTAAACGAACTTGCAATATTTTAGATCACGTTAGAATGGTTTCCAATCGTCTGGCGACGTCACCACACAAGCCATGTGCGGCGAAGCTTCTAATTGCGAAAGTTCCGCCGCCGGTAGCGAACTTTCCAAAGTTTCCTTTCGTTTTTCTTGGTTCGATACAAGTTTAGTGTTTTTGACTGTGAGATTGATGTATACCGTCTTAATTGAGGTTTATAGGTTTTACCAAACTAAACTTCAAGCGCATATGTTCAACTTTCCCGATTTATTTTCATCATTATATCATCTGAAGAAGATCCCCTGATTGCCATAGGCAATTTCAATTCCTCAAAAAAGGGAAAGCTGCCCATATACGCCTACCCAGCGTGGTAATAATGGCAGAGAGTAGCATCGCGATTGTAGTGCTACAGCCTTTCTCCACACTATTCTGAGTGGGGATCAAACCTACGACCTTTGGCGCTCAAAATCTGGGGTCGGGTCGAATATATTAACCACCACACATACCACTACTATACACACCACTTTACCATAGCATACCACTTTCAAACAGATATGGAAATTGGCTCTGTCAATTTTATCTATGTAAAACTCCGCATTACACAAGGAAGTCTACCTAGGTAATATTATTAGGTATGCTTCTTATTGGTCGAAAACAAACCTCTGCCCGTTGTTCTGCCTGTTGCCCTTGACGATCCGTAAAACAATACGCCAAGTAAATAATATCCGATAATAATAATATATGGCTGGCAAAATCTCAGAGATATTGGGTTTCCGCTGACGGGCTTTCTTAATACAGCTCCAGAGCTAATAGGGAAAACCAACTAACTGAGGGTTTGGAGACACCATACGTTAATGGAATATATTATTGTTGTCATTGGTCAAATCACAATAATTATTATTAGCTATTTTTATTTTCGTCAATTAAACCTTTGCATTTTTCTTTTTGCCGTGGGGTACTAGTAAGAGGCGACTAAGATACCGGAACCGACTAACGGCTGTATATCCACCGAAACAGCGAAGCTCAAATGCAACAGGGTAAAGATGAGCAGCAGAATTTCCGTCGTGAAAATGCGCTTTGCGATTGGACTTGCGCCGGGTCACTTCATTTCTTTTGTTCACTTTCTTTCATTCGTTTGTTCTTTTTCTTCTTTTTTATATATTATATAGATATATAAAGTAACTATTTGTTTACCGATCTATGACGCATTGACTGATCGAAAACAGTTATGTATACACTTTTCAAATGGATACATTACATTCTAGAATAGAATATTTATCATCATCATACTAGCGATTGGAATCCATATTGACCTCCCCAAGAAAGGGGAAATTTTGCCCATAAGTGCCACACTGCGGCTTACCTATCAATCAATCGCAATCGCAGAGCGCAGCATTTGCGACGGGGATACTGCTGCCCATAAAATGCATAGGGACCCTATCCATTTGAGCTACACTGTATTGGATACCGCCATCTGTCGGTTCTGGACATTAGTCGCCTCTTACGACACTTAGCACAGGGGGAAGTACTATTTTAATCTGCCGATACCTCATAGCCAATATAGGATATTAGAACTTTTTAATTCATGAATTGTAATAAAACTAATTATTTTACGACTTCATAACGCGATCTATTTAACTTTTTACGTTTTTAGTTCGACTTTTCGTTTCGTATCCAGTATATATTATTTTTTAATTTAAACAAAATAGCCTAATATATGTTAATTTGGTAATTATACTGTATAATTTAGACGGGCCGATGGCGCAGATGTTTGTAAAGATGGATAAAAGTAGAATGACTGTAAATATATAGAGCGGAAGTGAATGGAATAGTACAGGATCCGTGGCCTATTTTTTCACTTGATTACCATCAAGTTAATTTTCCGTGAGTAGCTTCATTTTGATAAGACGCCCGAAGAGATTGTGGTAGCTAACAGAGGTAGCAATGATAAAATATGTCGATTTGATGATTCTTCAATATTTATTACTAACTGAATTGTTATTATTAAATCTAATGATAATTATCTAAATTATTTGAAAAAATATTTGTCCTACAAAATCTATGGTTTCATCAAAGAGTCCTCCCCCTCCAACATGTATTGATAACGAGATCACTAAAAAGGATTACTAACTAAACTTTATTTTTAACTTAAATTTGACTAAAATTTATTTTTGTTTACTATTAGTGTGATCAGCGTCCGGATTTCGTGATATTATTTGTCATTATTATCTATATTTTATATTCATTACCCAATAACTTCACTGTCCCAACCTTCACATTTAACATATTCTTTGAGTACTGCGGTTTAGCAGTAGGCAATTATGCAGACTATTTTTCTAATAAATTAAAAAACAATAATTGTTATTGTAAAAGAAAATGATTATCATTTTTAACTATAGGTCGTCCATTGCTGGACATAGGCTTCCTCAACAAATATACAATAGGACCAGCGGCTAGGATATGCGGCCTGCAAACGCGATTCTGCAGGGCTTATCAGACTGGATCCATATAGTTAATATACAATTCGTTTCTCATATCTATATAATGCCTAAAAAAGACTAAAGAGCTGTAGCACCAGTATATCTAAATCGGAGTATGTGTCGGAACAAATTCCCTATGGTGCTGTGCGGAGGGAGTACGGTTTCTTTACCCGATGGGATTATACGAGAGGACATTCTGGGTTGGAACCATAATTACTTTTGTCCTGTAACAATTTCTTTGTTGTTTTTGCCGGATAATGAGGTATTGGATCCGCATCAATCGAGTTTTTGATTATAAAAGATTAGTTCTTTGATCCCGTACAAATCCTGACCCAAAAAACTAAAACATTTCAGATAATATTTTCATGATTAAAACAACTTGTCTCAGGCTCAGGAAGAGTTGGTTCTTTTAAAGTAAATATTTTCTGAAATAAAATTCTTATTAACTTATTAATAATCTATATGCCAAAAGTATGTACCAAAATAAGAATAATAAAATAAATTATTCCCCTTTTCGAGCAGCAGTCCGCATGTCTCTGTTAGGTCTATGTTACTACATTTTCTATTTAAAGTATTTTTATTAGATTAAACAGAAGGGGAAAGGTACGAGTTCAGGTCGCTATCGAGCCTGAAACAAATTAAAACGCATCTTTAATTTTTTTCTGGCTTTTTTTAATGCATCCAAATCAACAAAATAACGTAGGTAAGATAGTACTAATCGATATATTTACTTCCTGACCACGATTATAGTTTGTCTTTTTATTTTGTATACATTATATATATTATATAGATATCGTAAACGCAAGTAGGTCTGTTTGTTTGGTTATAACGCTTTCCAGGTTTAATAAGTAAAATCGATTTTTAACATTTAAAATCTAGTGATGAAAAAGCGTCAATAATTGTATTTATGATTGGGATAGAATTGAGTTGCTTTAATTTTACTTTGTGCCGTGAGAGTAAAATAGTACCTTCCCCTGAACCAGGTGTCGTAAGAGGCGACAGATGGCCTGTACACCAGGCAGCAGCATCGAAATGACTGTATAACCATCCGATATAGTGTAGCTCAAATGCACAAGGCGGGGATGAGCAGCAGCATCCCTGTTGTACCCGGCACTTTTATGGGGAGGCTTATGTCCAGCAGTGGACTTCCAATGGTTGGTATGATGATGATGAATTCTACTTTCAAGACCACTGTTTGCTGCATTGTGTGACTAATGTTTGGTCATAAAGTTATTTGAAGCATTATTTTCTTAATGTCTCCACCTAGCAAATCTGTAGAGAATAGGTCTAGGTGGTTATGGTGGTTCGATATTCTTTGAGCACGTATGTTTTATATATTATTAACATAATTATACGGGTTATCCCAATTACACAATTATAAAGTTGTAACAAAAATTAAATTATTCTACATCGAGCTTTATTATTAATGATTTGACGTTGTCGACAAATACGGCAAAGTCCGGGTGAGATATAAAGAGTGCGTTAAGTGCCTGCTGCATGCGGCATATAGGTAATTGCGCACGCGCTACAGTACAACATGGCAGAGGTACAAATAGACGATGTTTTTATCCGGATCGAATGCGCAGATGGTTCTCAGACACAAAGAGGCGTGATAATTGCTTTACACCTTCAGGCGAGTCCATATCTCCACGCAATATTGCTATAGCGGTTGACTGCTCTACACGAGCTCTCCTGGTTACCAGAGAATTCATCCCCAACATTCCCAGCAAGAACTTAGTTGGGTACATAAAGGGATCATAGCCGTATACCCTTTTATAATAGCAGCGTAGAAAAGTTTTCTGAACTTTTTCTATCATTCGTCTTTATATTATTATTCAAAATTCATGAGAAACTTAAATGACAAAGCATACGCTCTAATAACGTTAGTACAATGGACTTTGAGGGGTGATAAATTACCAGCCTTACTGTCGGTTTAACGTACAGTTTGGACAGTAATGATGTAAAGCCAGTTGGACTCGTTTTCGTGTTCAATACAAATACGAAATAAATTCGCTGTTTTTTAGTTGTCAATGAATGCCTAAAAAAACTAAGTCGTTTTATTTAACTATTAGTTATGAGAAAATAATTGCGTGACCTGGTGACAATGCTAGGATTTCATGCCTATATGTTGTTAGATGAAGAGACTTGGAATAATCGTAATATTTGACTAAGATAGTATTTATTGAACCTAAAAGATAATGAACTTGTACTTTATTAAAAAATTAAATATATAAAATACACTCTAAGTTATAAAGCAAAAAATAATAATTATAATCATCTTCATATCAGCCATTGAATTCCACTACTGGACATAGGCCTCCCCAAGTAAGAGGGAATTTTGCCTTCAACTGCTGCGCTGGGCAAACGTGTTGGCAGTCGCAGATTGCAACTTTTTTAACGGAGATGCTGCTACCCATCTCCGCTTTATACAATTGAACTACACTATTTCAGATGAATATACTGCTGTGTCAGTTTCGGTACCTCAGCCGCCTCTTACGACACCTGGTAAGGGAAAATACTATTCTACTCTGCCGGTACCTCACGGCTGATATCATTATATCATCATCAGGTATATTATATAAAATGGGCATACCGACAGCAACAGACTCTCAAACATATTGTTTTAGACTTCTGTTTAGATTTTAGTACTTGCATCATAAAACAAATTCATGAAATTAAATACAATTTCATGAATAAATCCATTTTTTAAAATTTGGCATGGTTGACTAAAATCTATAAAATGTATCTGACCAATTCTAACAAACACGATATGAAGTGTATCTAGGCAAAGTCGTGAATAGAAACTTAGTCTTTTACACTGTTATGTTGTAAACAAACACAAATCTACGCATCTTTTAAAATATTAGTATGGATTAAAGGTAATGACTTCGGAAGTCTGATCGAGATAGTTGGTTTCGGAGAATCAGAATTGCGATCGGCAAATTGATATACCCCAGTCTCCACGGAGACGAACGATCGTCAGCCAGACTGATGTATCGAGGTCGACTGAGGCACGAGCGGTGCGAAATTGATCGGTGAATATTTATTTAGCAATGATCCACGATTTGAAAGATATACACTAGATTTTCATTTCAATAATACGATCCGATTGATAGTTTTATTTTATTTTAAACAGTTGTACTTGTTTATTCGAGTCTGACGTCTCGGGGTCATGATAACTTGTATGTTCGTTTACTAATAACGGACATTTCATTACCGAGTATAAGACTAGAAAAAAAGATTACAAATCAAAACAAAAACTAGCAACCACAAAATAGTACTAAAAATAAAAAAAATACTGGAAAACAACAGATTAAATAACATTTGGAAACTAGATTTAATTGAACCATGTAAATAAACACAACAACATTTTTAAATTCCTAAATACCAGTTTTAGTCGAGAACTAGTGATAAATGTCAGTAGAAATCAACGGTCCAAGTAACGAATTTTTATTTAAATACCCTGAACCAATAATAAGTCAAGGGAGACATAGCCAAGACTGAGGAGGGATCAAGGAAACGCGAAGAGCCGGCAACGAGATAAGGGAAGCGGAATTTATAGCGATTGAAGATATCCTCCGAGCTAAAGACTTTCTTAACTCCGAATGTACTTCATTACAAAAATTTAGAAGACTTAGAACCCTCGAACAGGCATATAAACATACTCTATAAGTTTTAGATACCTTTATTCAAACTTTAACTCAGACAATACGAAACCAATCCATATCATCAGCATTTTAAAGTTATTTTAGTTGAGGACAGAAGTTTTAATACGAACTGTGAAACTGGAATTGAATTCAAGTTGGGAACAAAGTTGACCAAACTGGATCCACCGAACAAATGTGGGAATCAAATTGAGATGAGGCGATTAATTATTGAATTCTAAATCATTGGTGCGAATATTAGAGGTGTAGACTTTGGTGTGGGTGAAACACTTGCGAACTCTTTTCTGATATCTCCAACTACTGAACAACTAGAAGTGAATTTATAAATAAAAACAGATGAGCGGGTGAACTAGGTTGAAACTCGTAGACTCAATAACACTCAAACCTTTGCTTGCGAACCCGACGCATTTTAAAAGTGTAGTACGCTTAAGTGTAACTTTCTCGCCTCTGGGTGCTTGACTCTTGCAGTGCCTCCGCAATTACGGATGGCGTCGGGAAAATTTTAGAAGTAATTTCAAATCAGAATCACAATAGACAAATATCAAGAAGTGTCTTAGTGCATAATCGTTTTGTAGTGACAATTATAAGTGTTATGTAAAGATTAACTTCAATTGAACAATAAATACAGCTGATTACGTGAAAAAAGTGTAGTTTAGTTAGTACAATGGTAGTGAATGATTGTAAAAATAACCAATGTGCAGCAAACATGACTAAAAATAAACTTCAACAATAAAAAATTTAAGTGATAATATAAAGAATCAGCAATTCAAAGTTGAAATAGAAAATGAAAATGAATAGGAGCAATTGTGTCGCCAGAAACGGATAAGACAACTTGAACCGTGTAAACAGTTTTGTGTTTTAACGTGACAAATTTAAGATGGGAAACAAAAGTGACCCGTTTGTGGCTAAATTGTAAGATGACAACGACGCTCGTTGGTGTAGTGGCAAAGGATTTTGTGGCTAAAGTGGAAGAGATTAAGGTGTAAAATGAACGTGCCGATGAAGGGGGGCCCGGCGCCAACGGTGGCTGTGGTGCCGGTACCCGAGAGCGAGATGGACGCGCTGCTGCTGGGACGCACCGCGGTGAGGACCTTTGATCAGTACGTCAAAAATGTATGTATTGTCTACTCTTACAATATACACCTATCGCTTTGCTTGTGGTTTTTAATAAGTCCAGTGTAGATATATATAAGATAGATTATATATAAGTAAGATCTTAATTGCAACTTTAAGAACTTATTTGTAATATCTAATATTCTTATTTTATAGTTGTCTTGAGCTTAACGATATTTACATCTCAACTCGTGCATTGTTAGCGTAAAACAATTTGCAGTTCTTTTATAATAAAAATGTGGTCACCTATTTTTTCTTCAGAACCATTTTCTCAGACCTTTCTACATGAAGGAATAAATGAAATTCGCATTCAATAGTCAGAAATATAAGCACAAAATGAAGTTACGAACTTTGCATTCCCGCGAATCATGTCGGAAATGTAATCAACATCGTTTTTTCATATTCAGTGTTTCAAAATTCGCTTCGAAATAATAAATGAATCCCTTGTATTCCCAACTTTTTTGTTTTTGAGTAAAAGTTCCTTATGAAGATTTACGACGCCGTTATATAATTAGTATATAATTAGTATTTATTCGTGGGGAACTTGGTGTTTTAAATTTGTTCAAGTTATTTTCTACCTTAATTTTTTAAAACAGATTGTATACTTAAATATATTAGAAAATAGTTCTTAAATATTATTATATCAATGGAAAGATTTAAATACACTAAGTGGTAAATTATTTTAAAGAAAAAATCTTTTCTGTACTTGCCGATGACGTCATCAAGTGCTTGAAGAACAGATCTATGAAATATTTTTTAATCTTTACACGTACACGTCTTTGAATCCTACAAAACATTAAACATTAAATACCAAAAAAAATAGTTTTTGAAAATGTTACAAATATCCCTCACAATATATGCAATAAGTATATGTACCTGGACTTTAACCTGCAAAAAATTAAAACGAAAAATACAGCAAGAAGTAACAAACGAAATTGGAATAACACAAACGCTCAAAACAAAGTTAAAATACTCTCGCTTAAAGAGAATTAGTGTATTAATCTTGAGCTATGATTCGTAGACAACAGATGAAATTAGCATCACTGGATGCATGACTCAGCTAAGGACATAATGACGAGGGAAACCTTAAAAGTGATTATATTATAATAAACAGATCGCTTAGTAACAGGATCTAAAAAAAAATATTTTAACTCATTGTAGGAAGTGTTACATCCCAATTTCTTTAGGAAAAAAGAATGTTCACTCTGTAAGCGTGTTTGATAATACACTTTTAGGTTCATTAAGCTAATCAAGCTCTTTCATGTTGTTATTATTGAACACAGCGTTCATATTTACAGAAAATCATGCAAGTCTTATATAAAAATAATTTATATCAGTTGAAGCCGGCGAAAGCCATGAGAACCGCAATATTGTCCACTGATGAAATAAAGGCAGTTAAGGATAAACTTGGCGGTTTCTCTGGCGCTTGCCCGGCTTACTTGCAGGAGATTACTGAGTAAGCCTATTTAAAAATATACTAGCAGCGCACTCGATAAGCTTTTGGCAACTTCATTTTTAAAAATTATTAATGGTCACTTACTAGAGACCGTTGATCGAGTGGTACTGGCCGAGTAGAATAGTACGTTGTCCACTGTACTAGTTGTCGTAGCAGGCCACTATAGTACCGGAACCGACAGATGGCGGTAGAACCACTCAAATCAGAGTAGCTCAAATGCAACAGAACGAAAATGGGCGGCAGCATTCCAGTCACAAAGCTGTTTTCTACGATTGCCTCCACGCTTGCTCAGCGCGGCAGTTATGGTCATTTTCCCCCTTTTTTGGGAAGGCCTATGATCCGTGTTAGACTTCCAATGGTTGATATCATGACTAAGATATCTATCTAACAGTCAAACAACGGTGTTTGTATAGCTGTGTGCCGATATCTGGGACGTAGGGAGCAGTAGAATTACTTGGTTTGGAGATGAGGTATCTTTAGGATGCTGGGTTAGTGTCTTGCTAATGATATCTTTATCTCTTCTTTCTACGGAGATGAACACTGACGCGAAGCGTATTCTTGCTCGCTGATCTACAAATAGATTGTTCAGAACATTTCTTCCATGTATTCATAGTCTAGTGATTTAACAAAATTTAAATTGAGACGATGAGACATTAGTATTCGTATATAGTCTGTATCGTAATTTGACTCACACAATAATAATACGAAAGTTAATATTTCATCGGAAAGGATCATAAGAATTGTGTAGTTTGCTATCGAAAATTATTCACTTTTAAGAAGTAGTAATGTAGCCCGCTATTTTCACTCCTTTCCTACAAGTGTATTGATTCTCTTTTCTTTTTTTCTCTTCCGTCTTTCTTTCTTGCTTATGTCGCTAACACTGGGCTTATTCAAAACCATATTTATGTATATTTTAGCTTCAAATCCTTCACCATCTCAGACGAAATTGATGATAGATTGTCTAGAGATAATTGTTGCTAAATTTACTTGGTTTATTTATATATCTCATTGTGCTAAGGATTTTATAAGGGACTTTATAAATTATAGTAAGTATTGTAAGGTAATAATAATACTATTAAGGATTTTGGTGGTGAATGATTTTCATGTTTGTTTGCTTTTCACTCGCTATACACAACACCGACATATCGTTTTAAATACATTACAAATCAGTCTAAATGGATTGAAATATTTTACTTATATAAAAATATTTACAGTGAATGATATTTTTTGATACATGAAAATTAATTTCGAGTGCCTGTGTGTAATTTCGTACATAAATAGCACTTTTTTTTAATAATATATTAAATTATATACGATGTTATATAAACATTTATAATTATTGTTATTAAAAAGATAGTAAGGCGCAAATATAAAATAATAGAAAGTCTATAAAACCACTTTTACGCAAGAATCTGTTTAAGCTAATTATTAACGATCAAATAATGATGATCAATCCATTTAGGCTTCAATATCATGTTTGCATATTGTTGTTATATAATATTGTTGTACTGTACATAACGTCTTTCTTTATGAAGACAAATTATTATTATGATATATTATAGTACTGTATTCGGAACTCGCCTATTGAAAGCTCAAGCCCCCTACGTATATAACAAATGCAACACATTCTGCTGATTTACCTCGTGTATCTGTCTAACTGAGTGACTTTCTGCCCTTAGTTGACTATGTTGTGTGTAGAAGACTATGTTGAAGATATTCTGAGCCACTTGAAGGTGTTAAAAACCTTCGTTTTACAGACACGATAAAAAGCAGTAGGTAATATTCTCTCACATGGTGGGTGACACACAGGCATCCCACACACACAACACACGCACACTCACACACACATACATTCCCTCCTTAATTGTGTCTGTAAGAGAAATGAAATTGACCCGGTTTTACTCTGTATGACATATTTTATATATTTCATATAAATCAAACCAGTAATGTTTACGTAGGAAGCGCGAGGCATTCCCTACACAAGTGACTTTTGGCTATTAGGAAGGCCCGGCAACTAATATATAAAAAATTTGCTTGAAATAAATGATTTTTATTAATATATATATATATATATATATAT
>JACJUM010003223.1:12695815-12752661 GCA_020976665.1 Heortia vitessoides | reverse complement strand
ATGTTACCTCTATACCCAAATATGTAACTGTATCCTCACTTAACCCGTAACACCGTATGTCGACCATAAGCCCATTGCCATATCGAGATCCGTTATTCAAGTAATCATAAAAAGATGTTGTTGGACCCTTACCAGTAACTGCGTTGCCATACTGTCCATATAAACCTTAAGGTGTCATCCACTAGAGCGAGTTAAGGGCTCAATAAAAATACCCTGCCCACCCATTACCGCCGACCGTTCTAATTAGCAGCATCCTAAAAGGTCGCGCCAACCGGGCCATATCTTACTGAGGTTTACAGGGACCAGTAATTTGGCCGGTAGGATTAATTTACCTCGACGAACTCTAATGACCTAAAGTTGAATCTAACTGACCAATGACCCAATATAAATAAATATTTCTAATCACTACATAGTGCGGAACAGTGTCGCGTTCCGCTGTCTGTCTGTCCCTATGCATGCTTAGAGTTCTAAAACTAAGCAACGGATTTGGATTCGTTTTTTTAAAAGATAAGGTGATTTAAAACAAAGTTTGCCATTTGGTACTGGCGGAGAAAGATAGTACCTCCCTCTGTACCAGGTGTCGTAAGAGGTACTAGAACCGATAGATGGCGGTAAACCCATCCGAAACAGTGCAGCTTAAATGTAGCGGGCAGCAGCATCCCCAACGCGAAAGCTGCGCTTTGCGATTGCCTACACGCTTGTCTTGTGGAGGTCTATGTCCAATTTATAATGATGATAATTATTCTATTAACTGAAAAATCGAACAATAAATATATTAAAAATAAAGTAAACCGTATATTCGAGCTAAAAAAATAGTTTATAACGAAGAAAATATTTAAAAAATATCAATAACTTCAAAATGTAATTGTACTGATATTATTTGTAAACATAAAATTAATTGTATTTATAACAAAATTTTTTTTTTTGTATCATCATCTGGTCTATATTTATATTTAAACAAAATTATTTATACAATATTTTACCATGTCATTTAGCCTGGTATAAATAAACTTAAGTGGTCTGAGTGTCTACCTTCTAGTCCAGCGGCGGACCGCAACTCTGCCGTTATTTTAGTGGCGTTGGTCGTTAGGTTCAAGCATAATCAGCAAATTTACATCGGGTTCGGTCAGCTTTACGAGTATTATTCATTTTTTTATATATTGACCCGCTTCCGTGATAAGACGTTTAAAGCACTTGTGTTATAGATAACAAATAACTGAGGTGTCACAAATATACTACATAAATATATATATTTTATACCCAGACACAGAACACGACACAACCCACGACAAAAATATTTTACAAATGGATAGTTAAATTATCATCAAATTATATAACCTATACTTTATCTATATTCCGATAGTATAAGGAACTCCAAGAGCAAAGCCTCGGTGCCCAGCTGTGTCTAATAAATCTAAACACCAGTAAGCATTTCACTGAGCAAAACATTTAGGCGAAAAACCGAGCACTCCACTTAATTTGCGGCGAGTTCTGAAAGGGTCGCTGTGTATAAATCGGCCGCGGTGACGCCACTCGCCCGACAATCTGAGGGCGCTTTAGTCTGTTTAAAATATGATGTGCTGGAATATTGCTTGAGTGAGATTTATTACCGTGAGGTACCGGCAGAGTAGAACAGTACCACCCCCTGCACCAGGCGTCGTAAGAGGCGACTAAGGTACCACAACCGACAGATGGCGGTCTATCTACCCAGTGCTGCAGTATAGCTCAAATGCACAGGGCGGGAGAATCGCCGTCGCTAAAGTGGCAATCTGCGATTGCCAACACGCTTGCCCAGCGCGGCAATAATGGTAAAACACCTCCTTTCTTTGAGAAGCCTATCCAGCAGTGGACTTAAAAAATGCAAATCGAAACAGTTAACATAATTTCTTCATTCAGATTGCATCAACCCTCACCGCGGTTCGCATCCGCTTCTAGTCCAATATCAGCCGGTTTTATGTGATCTCCGCGACATGTTTTTCTCCTAATTGATTATAATAATTATTATTCGTGTACACTCTTTGATTCACCATCATCATCACACCAGCCACTGAGAAGTTCACTGCTAGACATAGGCCTCTCCAAGAAAGGAGATATTTTGCTTTCAATTGCTGGGTAAGCGTATTGGCAATCGCAAAGCGCAGCTTCTGCGATGGGGATGCTGCTGCCCATCCCCGCCCTACTACACGCTAGCTACACTGTTCCGGAAGGCTATACCACCATCAGTTTTGGTACCTTAGTCACCTTTACAGACACCTGGTGCAGTGGGAGATACTATTTTACTCTGCCGGTACCTCACGGCAAATGATCCATTATTGTTAAATATCGTTTTTTCAGTAAGGGAATTAATTGTAATTCCTTAGGAGACATTAGATTATTTTAAACAGTAAAATATCCATGAAACGGTTGTGGTTGAAAATATTATATCATATGCAGCGACCTCAACAACACTTTGACCTTCTTTTTAATTCAGCTCTGGTACCTCTGTTGGTTCGTTATTTAAGGCGATAGTAAAGTATTCATATCAAGGGCTATCTAAAAATTGTGAGCGCACATAACCAACAAATAGCGTTAGTTACTATAGGAAAACTTCATATTAAAATATTTAAAGTCATATAAACTGTATATCGTGCTAAGAATTTTTTTTGTAACTCGTTCTGGGAAAATAGTTTAAGATTTTATTATAAATTCTCAAGTAGAATTACATATATGTCTTTAAACGTAAGAGATAAACTTATTGCTGAGGCTTATTAGTACTTGAAAGATTATGTTAATTAAATGAATGAAAACGACTGATGGAACTGTCAATGATTGAATTGAATTGCTTCAACATTTACTATTAAGACAAAGGTTTGTTAGCGCTGTCGTCAGCATGAGTTCGAATAATACCTACCATTAGGTGTCATTGGAACTCATAGCACCAGCAGTTTGTCTTGCAGGTTCTTTTCTGGCGGCTTTCGTAATGAACCTGCTATTGACTTAGTTAGACCTGTCTGGTGCCGGTAGACTAGTATAAAAATAGGACACTCGATGTCATGTTTAACACTGGTTGTCAGTGTCATCGGTCATTTGTGTAAAATCGAATTCATAGTTTTGTAGCTTTTTTTGACGATTTAAAATACCTATGATTAGCCTATGAGGCCTATTTAAATAAAGATATATATTTGACTGTAACTTGCAAATTTATATTGAACAAGTCTATCCGCGGAGTCTATACTAATCACTTACAATATCTAAGGAAGCAAGATATCAGTCGCTTCTATATGATTGGCGTCCTGCTATTCACATAGAGGCT
The DNA here is from genome assembly GCA_020976665.1 of Heortia vitessoides. Taxonomy (NCBI): domain Eukaryota; kingdom Metazoa; phylum Arthropoda; class Insecta; order Lepidoptera; family Crambidae; genus Heortia; species Heortia vitessoides. The sequence continues at coordinate 12,749,369 of JACJUM010003223.1, read as the reverse complement.
TTGTTGAAGAAGTTCTTCGTCAAGTCAGAAGTCAAGTCTTTGTTGAAATTAGTTCATCGTATTAAAAAGCATAATATATTGTTTATCTAAGATTGATAACATAAAGTAAATTTTAATATTATAGACGTTAAGTTCAAAAGAAGTTAAAACTAAATGTGCAGAGTTTTCGTGCAGCGAATATTTTAAAAGGTTTCCATTTGAGAGTCGAGTGACATCTCTCTAAGTGTTTGTAGTGATCAAATAAAGTTGTTCAACGAACAAGTTATTAAATTGACTGACATTTATCGAATGAACTAGACGCTGCGAGGCAGACTGTGCAATTTAGATAAAATACTAGTTCGGCTCTTACTGAAAAGGACTGTGACTGCTTCTCTTTACAGTAATGGGATATAGAGCTTTTGATCGACACATTTAGACATATATTAAATAATTTACTTAACGCTAACCAGGTGGCACTATATACTTTAAGCTGTAGAATACAGCTGAGTGGAACCGTACCAGGTATCGCAGGAAGCGGTTGAAGTACCAAAACCGATTGATGGTAGTGTATGTTCATGTTTTTTAAGAGATCAAGTCGACAAACTGGCATTATTATTATTATACAAGGCGAAAGTTTTTGACCAATGCTTGTTACCAGCCTATGGCAGCAAAACGTGATCTCTTACCATTGACCATCTAAGCTAACTCAAAAAAGCTCAACGAGCTATGGAGAGGAAATCAGAAGATTCGTAACAGAACCAAAGTTACCGGCGGATTAGTAAGTTGAAATGGCAGTGGGCGGGGCATTTGGTACGCAAAACCGAAAACCGATAGCGCAGCGTAGGGCGTACACCCGCAAGATGGACAGAAGATCTGATTAAAACCGCAGGATCGCGCTGGATACAGGCCGCATACAATCAGTTCTATTGGAAAATACTTGGGGAGGCCTATGTCCAGCAGTGAACGTCTCATGGCTGATATGATGATGATGATTATTATTATTATTATTATACAGTCAGCATAGTAACCACAGCCTTTCATCATATAAATTGGAAATCCAATTCTGGACATAAGCTCTCCAAGAGAGGGGAAACACACTGGACAAGCGTGTTGGCAACCACAGAGAGTAGCTTTCGCAACGGTTATGCTGCTGCCCATCCCCGCACTGTGCATTTGAGCTGCACTGTTTCGGATGAATACACCACTATCTGTCGGTTTTGGTATCATAGTCGCCTCTAACCACACCTGGTGCAGTGGAAGGTACTATTCTACTCTGCCGGCACGTCACTGCTCATTGGAAATAAATAACTATGTTCATATTTACTATACTATCCTTAACAATTACTAGTACTAGCTGACGAACTCCTCCTAGAAATAGTAGTGGACAGGTAGGTATTTCGCTCAGACTAATCAATCACAATTAGAGTATACCACTATTGGTAGAGGATCCATCGAAAAAAACGTTGCACATTATATCCTGAGCATGGGGACTGGACTCCAAATTAAGGAATTTCAAGATGCAATGTAATCAACAGTAAGAATTTGAAAATGAGGACTGAGTCCGTTACAAATTCCGTTAGTACTACTAAAATAGTATTAGCTCTATAATGCGATCCTAGCTGTAATCAAGTCTTAAGATTTACAAATGTAATTAGAGCGTCTAGGCGCAGCCGTATGCGGCAACACAGCGTCTAATCTATCCGTAGGTTAATTATTGGGGAGAATCCAATTAGAAAATTACATAGGTCCATACTGTTAGGTCACGATACGTATTGGATATACTATTTAGCTTGGGGTACTACATATAGATTGCGCAGGACATTCCATTATATCATTACAAATGCATGAGGCATGACTATGTCCTCCGCATTTCTAAATAAACCGTTAAAGCCTTAAAAAAGTTGTTTTGTTATTTTATATATATTTAAGCTTCACTGTTTCAGATGAATACTGCCATCTGTCAGATTTGGTACTTCAGTCTTACGATGTCTGGTGCAGAGGAAGGAATTGTTCTAAAATGTTTGTTTCTTATTCATTTTTTATATTTTTAAACATTATCAGTAATTTAGGCAAAACATTTAAAAACAGACTAATACTTGGGCAAAACATTTCATAATATGGAGAGGATTAAAAATTATTTTTAAACTGAATATCGGGATACTAATTATCCCTGATCCCGTCAATAGCGGACGGGCATCAAAAGGATTACGCCGACGTCGTAATTAGTATAATTCCGGGATATTTTGGGCTCCAGCCTGTAAATTACGGAATAGGTGAAATTTTAAATTGTATTTTTTATTGGGAATACGTAATTAATCATTATTTATATATATTTATTTTATTCATATTATAATAAAGAAAAATATCATATAATGTACCTTCCTTTACAATCTATAAGCATCAACCTTAATTGTAATTTAACTCAAAATATTATACATTGACCTGACTCCGTGATAAGTCGCTTAAAGCACTTGCGTTATAAATATAAGACAACAAAGGAATCGCAAATGTATGTAATACTTATAGACATCATTATCAGCCAGGCATAGAGTAGACGCAAAGATTATTTTAACAAATATTTGTCTTCGTAGGTGATCGAATCCACGTCCTATGGCGCACACAATAGGTACACAACGCCGCGGGATATCGGCGGAGTGGAATAGTACCTCCCTCTATACCAGGTGTCGTAAGTGGAGACTAAATTACTGGAACCGACTGATGGCGGTATATCAATTCAAAACAGCACAAATTAAATACCACAGGGTGGGTAACCATGTTGCTACCTTGACACCACGCCTGCCTAGCGTAGGAATTATGGGCAAACACCCTCCTATATTGGAGGGTGGTTGTCCATAATTCCAGGTTGGAGTCCATTGCTGGATATATCCAATTTCTATAGCTGATAAAATGATGATGATGATGACAGGTAACCATCGCGAAGAATTCCTGGATCTTATTGAAAACGTCATAAAATAATTAGTTTTCCCAGCTCGCATATTTCAGACATGACACACCGGGACAACACAATTTTTGAAACAAAGAAAATATATGGCATCTCTGGGTACTTTTTTTTATCACGTCGTATATTTTTCTTTAACATGGCTTTTGACAACTTGATGCCGTTGCATGTAGCCTTGTGCTGTCGCGTGCCGCAGCGACGGTGACTTGGGGGTTATTTGTCAGAATATGCAGCACCATCAATGTTTCTTTCCAAGAGGAATACGACCGCTGTCATTTCATACTATCAAATGAAAAGCTTATTCAAAATTATTGTTTTTAGACCTTTAAGCATTGGCAAGACCCGCCCTATAAGATATTTACTGTCGCCCTCTCACTGACACTCTACATCTAATTAAACTTTACACTACGACACATAGAGTACAAAATAAATGCATAAATACTTTCAATCTTTACCCCGGTGTCTTTTCACTATTTTTAAATTTTCTTTTTATAAAATTGATCGCAGAGTAGAATAGTACCTCCCTCTGTACCAGATGTTGTAAGAGGCAATTAAGGTACCAGAACCGGCAGGTGCAGTATATCCATCTAAACAGTGCAGCTTAAATGAACAGGGTGAAGATGGGCAGCAGCATTCCCGTCCTGTGCTCTGCGATGGCCAACACGCTTGCCCAGCGCGGCGATCACGGGAAAAATTACCCCCTTTCTTGGGTATATCCAGCAGTGGACTTCCAATGGATGGTAAGATGATGATGATGAAAACTAATTCGACAAATGAGCCTAATGGCGCAAATAGTAGTAATCCTATCGAATGCGCCAGGGGTCATGGGTTCGATCCCCATTAGTACCTCACTTTTTCTATTGCCAAATACTACCGCTTTAACGGGTAATAGAGGCTGTGAAATTAGCGGGTCAATGTGACATTATATTTTCAGTTCACAAGGTTGGCAATGCGATCACGTTTATCATTTAGCGGATCGTCTGCGTAAAAAACTGTACATATTTATGTAATGTGATTGTCTTTATTTCTAGAGTGATTGCAGAAATATTTCCAAAGTCCAAACATTTCGCATTTCGCATCGTGTGTAACATGCCGAGCCTTTGTATTAGCAATCACTGATAGGTCATTACTGATAACGTCCCACCCTCAGGCTGCTCACCACACACACATACGAGCTAAACATATAAAAATAGATCGGGAATTACGATAAACGCTAACACCTCGGGCGGGCAGGGTGCGGCGAAATACACTTAATTATTTATTGATGCTTGCGTTGACCGTTACTCCAATTAGTGCGAAAAGGTTACAGAATAAAAGCTGATATATGCTTAATCAATACAAAATCAAGTTTTTTAGATACGTATATGAGAAACTAGAAGTAGTTCCCCATAAAAGGTTAAGTTAACTTCCCAAAACATCTCATACATTGATCTGATTCGGTAGTCACTTAAAGCAGTTGTCATATGAACGTCACACAACTATAAAATCACAAATATGCTACTTAAATACATATATTTAACACCTAGAAACAGCTGTTGTATATTTTTGTCTACATACGTACAATCTTGCTGATTTTCAATAAAAAATCATCATATAAATATAAAAATACATATTTCAACTTCACCCAGGCACCTAACAATCACCCAGACAACTTAGTACCTTAAAACGCGCTTAAGTCGGAAATGCAATTTTTCGACATTAAGTTTTCCTTATTGTTGAGTAGCTGGAATAAACTCACAGACAATAATTTGCTTGCGACCATCGGTCATCTTAACTTCGTATATACTCGTATCATTATAAATTCATCATCATGTCAACCATCGGAAGTCCACTGATAGGCCTCCTTAAAAAGGGGGTATTATTTCCATAGTTACCGCGCGCACCCTTTGCAAAAGGAATGTTGCAGCCCATCCCCACCCTGCAGTATTTAATTTACTGCGTTGTTTCGAATGGACATACTGCCATCCGTTGGTTTCGGCACTTCAGTCGCTTCTTGTGACACTTGGCATAGAGAGAGGTACTATTTTACTCAGCCGGTACCCGACGGCTGTTCTCAAATTTATAATAATGATGAACCATGGAAGAGACTACTTGAAGAAAATCGTAAGCAATTTGAAAATCTACTTCCTTCCATATACTCTTAATAATATCTTTCTACTACAGTCATCACTGCTCGCTTTAGAAGGAGTGATCATAGTTTTATCCATCTTCTACCACACCTAACACTCAACCTTCTGTCATACCCTACTCGAATAAAAAAGTGTTATTAACAGCGCGTTAATGAGTATTTCCCTATAACACACGTCTGCGGACTAGACAGGGCGCTCGGGCGGGGCGGGCGGGGCGGGCTGACCGGTGTGGCAGCGTCAATTGGTTCTAATTGATTGATGCGCGTACATTACTGGCCGGCCGAGTGACGTGCCCGCTCTGCGGCCAATATAGCTGTTACGGCTTTTAGCTTTAGCGATAGAGCCGCTACACAGCTGTGTAGGGTGTAATTAGGGTTGATCGAATTGGAATGTTTCTGTTGCTACTTTCAAATGTTTTAGAAAATCAGTTATTATCATCATACTAACTATTGAAGGTCCAATGCTGGACCTCTCCAAGAAAGGAGGATTTTTGCCCATGATTGCCTCGCTAGGCAAGCATGATGGCGATCGCAGAGCGCAGCTTTCGCGACGGTGATACTGTAGTAATGATAATGATCATAGTATTAAAATAAAATTAACTTTTGGCAACCAAGCAATATATTCAATAATTATTGTTATTATGATTTAAAACGTTATAATTAATTAGTTCTATTACTTAATCTTTCCGAGAGCGGAAATTATGATATATCCTTTCTTGGAGAGGCCTATTGTCAAGCAATGGACTTTCGATGGCTAGTATGACGATTATCAATAAGCCACGCTCTAATAGTTTGTAAACAACTGCACTACGGGAACTACGGGAACGCTGCTAACAACGCACGGACTTTGTTTGAGAACACTCGCAGTCAATACCTCGTAATAGCCCGGAGTAAATCTTGTGCTGGGTCGGACATTGTGCGGTGGCGCGTGAACTGCACGCTACTTGGCCTTATAACGAGGTAGCAATCGATTTCGTGTCTTACTGATCGGTGTTAAGGTTACATTAGGGTCGTCAATATTTTTTTAAAACTCTACTCGTATAGGGTATATTTAAATCTTATCGCTTATTTGATTAGCAGTTATTTGTTGATATTATTTAAGAAGCAAATTTATGACAATATTGTACAGATCCTTAAAAATTAACTTAATCTTGAAACAACTGCGAAGTACCGGTAGAGTAGAATAGTACCTCCATCTTTACATGGTCTTGTAAGAGACGACTAAAGTATGGTGGTGACAAAACGATGGCATTGGTATAATCATGTTGGTGGTGTAACGAATGTGGTGGTATAACCATGGTGGTGGTATAACCGTGTTGGTGGTATAACTACGGTGGTAGTAAAACTATGGCGGAGTTACCATAGCGGCGGTAGAACTATACTAGGAGTATGACTATGGCGGTGTTACCATGAAGGTGGTATAAACGCCGCGGATATTGACGTGCTACAACCATAGCGGCAGTGTCAGTAAAATTGTGTAGTAATAATAAGTTTATACCACTACCAAAGTAAGTGGTATTATTTCTATGGTAGTGGTACAAACATGGCGACGGTATAACTACGGTGTTGGTATAACTATAGTTATCGTATATATATGGTGGTGGAAAACCATGGAGGTGGTATAAATATGGAGTTGGAATAACAATGGTAGTGATATACTTGTGGTGGTATGTTGAGCTTGATCAAAATGGCGGCCGATCATATTGTCAGCAAAGATAGGCTTGCTATTTACAAGTCTCTAGACTCTGGCTAGATAGAAATACAGATGCATCTTATCTGCAAAAGTCTTTATGCAAATTAACGAGCGTGAGATCCACGAAGATACAACTTGGATGCACCGACGCATACAAGCATTTTTACATAATCACCTTTGCATTGAAGCGAAAGTCTAGGACCAGGACAAGTCCAGGACAGGATCTTTAAAAACATCAGATATATTTATTTTAATTGCCTAGAAAACTTGATGAAGCTCTTAAAAAAATTTGGATACGCAGGGAAAATGCAAAATAATACCCTCAGATATCTAGGTTGACATCACGATTGTGATATTCTTGGGGTCTGCATTAGTTTCAGAGATAAACGTTATTACCAAATTTGTAATATAAATTCCGCGTGGTACCGGCCGAGTAGAATAGCACCTCCCTCTGTACCAGGTGTCGTAAAAGGCAACTTAGGTAACGGAACCGACAGATAGCGGTATAAATATTCGAAAAAGTATAGCTTAAATACAACTGGACGGGAATGAGCAGCAGCATTACAGTCGCAAAGCTACGCTTGCCAACACGCTTGCCCAGCGCGGCAATTATGAGCAATTTCTGCCTTTCTTATGAGGAAGCCTATGGACATTTTAAGGCTGCTCTGTTAGATATAATTAATATTTAGCTTGTAGTTTATATAATTATTAATTATTCTTTTTGTAAATATCGTTGTCAGGTATAATTATCATAATTATGAGTAAAATATTGATTGGACAAATAAAAAATACCATTATTCGTTTATTGACATTATAAAATTATCGTCTCTTATAATTTTTAACTAAGCCTAACCGATAGTTATTTATTTTAAAATTTCTTATTAAACTGAAAACACAGTTAAATCATACAAACATTAGTGATTCCAATGAGATATGCTTGTATTGAACAAATATAACATCTCCTGAAATAACTTCACCTTGACCATATACCTTATAAAACATACTACAGAGCTATCGTCTTAAATTTATATGTATCATATAACATATACACGTGCATAATGCAGGCGGATAAATACAGATAGTTCCGTTTGTTTGTTCAATGCAGTGAATCCAATGTAATCGGGGCGCTGAAACAAAACACACTTGGCTCGCGTAAACACAGACTGCAAAGTTTCAGTATTAAGTGTATTATTTATGTATTAGGGAAATCAGCGGGAATATATCAGAATGCAGCTGGCATCTCATATACATGGAGATTAGGCGGCTTACTCTCGAACTACATATACTCAAGAATTAATAATTTAAAAAAATCCCACTTCTCATACATTGTTTTACTTCCGTGATAAGTCGCTTAAAGCATTTATGTTACGACCATCCGATAAGAAGAATCACAAATATACTACTTAAATACATATATTGAACACCCAAATCCAGATCAAACATAGATATCATTATATAAATATTTTCCTAGTTGGGGACCGAACCTACGAACTTTATCCATAATACGAAATCATTAGCATCTGCGCCTTCGGGCCTGTCAATAACAGCATATTTCTCAATTCCATGTCAAACTGTAAACATATTTTATTCAAGTAGGCACATTACAAGCACTTTCAAAATATACAAAATTTTAATAAATAAAAATAACAATATAACCATGATATGAAGTACTAGATACATATAATACATATGAACCTGATGACCTTATGATATCATGAGAGTCATATAACATATGTAAATTAGGTTTACCTTCAACTAGTCTGCCGGGAGAAGACATTTATTTTTACAGCAGCCCGTCCCGGCTTCCTTTAAGTATAAAAAATAACACACACACATATAGCTTTCTAGCATAGTAATTTTCAAGCCCTATTTTGCACCCTATCGGGATAAATTGAATTAAGTCATCAAAAATACTCAATAGAATATTTACAATTACACGTGTTAAAATTAAATATTTTAGAATCACTAATCTTAAGTTTGATTAAAATCTTTGCTAATCGTAATATTTTTCCTAAAAACTGGCATCCGATAATTCACCTTTTTTAATTATTTATTTTTAAAATCTCTACTTAACTTACATTTCTATAATAATTCGTTACATCTGGAAACGCTTATATATGTCAGTGACAACTTCTTTTATATATATAGAAATACAGTAGACCTCAATCTGCCAAATTTAATTCACACAAATTTTTGGACGTAACATTTATAGTTTTAACTCATATCCATACATTCGCTCCAATATCTTACACTTTTCTTGGGATCCAGAGAAACCAAATATGCACGATATCGGATACATTGACCTGACCTCAAAATAAGTAGCTTAAAGCACTTGTATTATAGAAAAGAGACAATAGAGGAATTACAAATATTATAATATCTACATAAAATTTTATAATTTTATGTAGACACAGATCAAATAATGAAGACATGTAGCGTTCTTATATTATGCGCCAAGGGTCGTGGGTTCGATCCCCAACAAAGATAAATATTTATACAATAGTGTTAATTCTGCCCGGGAGCTAAACATTTGTATTTAAGTATAATATTTGTAATTACTTTATTGTCTGATGTTCGTAACACAAGTATTTTATGCGACTTACCACGGAGTCAGGTCAATGTATGAAAAGTGCGAAAACAAATAAAAAAAAACAGATATTTATCACATAAATATTTGCTTGGTTTGAAAGGGATCAAACCCACGACCTTTGGCGCACCGGACAGGATCATCCATCGTCTGCGCCATCGGGCCCGTCAAAATAATAATAATAAAAACTTTATTTTGCTTTAAATAATGTTCATATCATTATAATGATCGAACTCAACTTGTAGGCAACGTCATCATGTTTCAGTTGACTACGCTCTTAATTAGCTGATAAATTTTATCATTATTTCCAAGCGTTGGATTATTCTAGTTTACAAAACATCATCATCATACCAGTCATTGGAAGTCGATTGCTGGACATGGGCCTCCACTAGATAGGGAGAATTTAGCCCATAATTGCCGCACTGGGCAAACGAGTTGGCCATGTGACCATGCGTTTGATGTCCATTCTTCCCTGAGAATTTGAGCTGCATTGTTTTGGATGGACTTACTGCCATCTGTCGGTTCGGGCACCTTAGTCGCATTTTACGATACCTGGTGCACGGAAGGGTACTATTCTGCTCTGCCAGTACTACTATCCAATACTATCTCTTTATTTTAACTATCACAGTAGAGCCTTTTCATCATAATTGTTATATGGAATCGTGAGAGACAAACAGACAGGTCATTTGCATTTACAATATTATATATTGTGTGAGCGCGCCCAAGTACAGACAATATGATTTATTTACAACAGTAAAATCAGCTTTGATTCATCAGCATTCACGGCGCGCGGCATGAATGTGGATATTGTCCACTGTTTAATCTGACTCGGTGTTATATAAAAATGTTTACGAATTTCTGCATCGCTTACAGAGCTCCAGATTTATTTTATAATAATAAAAAAGTTGCACTGAAAGCAAAACACATAAAACAATCACAATGTATATCATATGGTTATATGTAAACAGATCCATCCAATATACATACATACATCGCGCCTGTGTCCCATCGGGGTAGGCAGAGACTATAGATTTCTACATGTTAAGATATTGGCATACCTCTCTTGTTTCCTTTACTCGCATTACTCCTTTCATACATGTTCGCTTATGCTTGGTTCTTCTGACCTGGCTCTTCTTTAATACTTCTTCTACCTGGTTAACATATGTACGCCTCGGTCGTCCTATACCTCTATCCATTCTCTTCCGCTCTACACATGTGTGCAGTCATTCTACTTTCATACATTTTTTCTACATGTCCGAACCATCTCAAAATTTCTTGCTCTATTGTTATCACATCATATTTTACACCACATGCATCCTAAGTATTTTTTAATTATTATGTAGTCAGCAAATTAGCATCATCTCAAAAGTAGCTACAGCGACCAACTGTAGTCAAATAAATCAGTAAAACCGATTTTTATTTCTAAAATCTGGTCTGTCCAACTATTTATTACAATCCGGGATTTAAATACATAACATAGTTCTTTATCATTGGTACCTCACTGTCACCTATTTCTACCGCCAAATAGTGTAGTGTTCGCATTGCTGTTTCTGTTTAAAGGGTGTAAGAGTCTGTGATATTACTTAGTAAATGTAACACTGAGTCTTCATTTCACGAGGTTGGCGACACGCTAGTGATATCTTTGTGATAGCACGAGTGCCTACAGGATGCAGCCACGTTTATGATCAAGTGGACCGTATTTTTGTCCGTTGGTTAACTTAATATTATATAAAAAGATCTAGTCTGTATTTGCAGTTGTTTAAACTCACCGGCAGGGTAGAATAGTACCTACTACTGTAACAGGTATCGAAGGAGGCGTATGGGCTACATGTCGACGAATGTCGGTATTTGAAACAGCGTGGTTCAAAGATAAAGGGCAGGAATGGGTAGCAGCATCCCCAGTACGAAATTACCATTGTCCTCTGCGATTGTCACCACGATTGCTCAACGCTACAGTTTTAAGTGAAGAGAGACGGAGTATTTCTTCTTTAATAAGAAGTCCGCTGTCCAACAGGTGATATGATAATGCTTGTATTAAAGGCTGTGTAAATCTTCTACTTTATATGCTCGTAGGCGGGACTCATACTTGCCTTTTTGTCTCGAAGGAGACACTACGTTGTGCCACCGAGACCTTAGACACAGCCACAATAAAAATGATGGTAAGTTCATATTTGGTACAATGAAATCCTGGTTTAGCTAGGCTAATCTTAAATACTGAAACAACTGAACGTTGATTGGCAATTCCGCAAAGTTTTAAATGGTACGCCAATACAAATGTGCAGACTATACAGTAATACACTCAATCCTTCGTATAAATAAAACCACACAATATTCATTGCCTTTATACCGAGATAAGTGGCTTGAAACTTATGCTATGGTTATCAGATAATATAGGTATTATTTTAAATACATATTTCCATAGAAAGACACGGAACAAACGCAATTGCTTATTACAAAAATGTTTGACTTGGGTGGGATCGAACCACCGTCATTTCTGTGCTATAAGGAATACTAACCATCGGGCTAAAAAGTTTGTCTAAACCTAAATATCTTTATTTGTTTCAAAGAACTTAAGAAAAACATTTTTTTACATATACTATGAACTCGTATTTTGAAGAAACAGTAAACGGGGTCATAAATTTCAAAAAAAACAATCTTGAAAACTTTTCTAGCCATGGCTTAATGATAGCTAAGCCAACTAAAACTTACTGGAAAGGCGTTTACAAGCCACTGAAGCCTTACAAAAGAGCTTAGCACTTTGAGACTTAATGTTAATATGATAAGCTCGCAAAAACCCGCGGCTTTCCGAAAATTCAGAAATTATAGAAAAAATGTCTTATTTTTGTAATGAGTATTTAACAATATGAGTACAAAATAATCACTCAAGCCTATTTATAAAAGCTCACAGTCCGTTATTTTATCCAGCTTGACTTTTCTTTTTATTGTGTGTAGGAACTCTCACTTGCGACAAGGGATCGTGTCGTTCACATGTCAAATTTCCACAAAATCTATTGAACCGGGATAGTCTTCCGGGAAATATAAAGAATTTTGCTATTATAATTAGTCTACATTTTATTATTAACTAAGTGATGTCTAAAGCCTCTGTGAAGAGGAGAGGAAGTCGATAATGGTCCTCATGATAGTACAAGGACATCACCAGAGCGTTGCCAGCCTTGTGACTTGAAGATCCTATCTTTTTTTTCCTTTTATTACCACACACATCACACATTAACCTTTCGGACATCAGTTAAAAGAGAAATCACAAATATACTACTTAAATACATTATCAGCTATGAGGAGTCTATTGATGGACATAAGTCTCCTCAAGAAAGGGGGGATGTCACCTATAATTGCCGAGCTGGGCAAGCGTGCAATCGCAGAGCGCAGCTTTCGCAATGGAGATGCTACTGATATATTATATCACATTACCCAGTACTTTCACAGCATCTCTCAGTCTTTAAAAAAATATTTAACTACACATACATTAAACATATTTCAAATTTCATATTTCACATTCATATTTCAAAGAGAGACGATTGCAAAAACAAATTATAGAACTATTAGACCAATCTGATAAAGCCGGTGCTGTTTTACGTTTTCATAACACAAATTCAGGTAAAAAAACTATTACTAGCTTAGTTTTCTTGCACCTTTTTTTGTAATAAACTAGCCATAAAAATATATATATATCCTTTTTTGTGAAACTTCACGAAGATCTGTCGAGTATATAAAGCGTGAAGAGGTATCAAACAAAATCACTTTTACATTTAAAATAAAATTTATCTAAAAACTGAAATATTGTAATAGTAAAAGTTCGTTCGATCGTTTTCGGAAAAGTTGAACTTTTAACCGATAGCGTTTTTTAAAAACGCTCTGTACCATCGATTGATTTAAATAATACTGAAATAGTCGTTTATCCTAAATTCCTCGGGTATAGTACGTTTTTTTCAAGTCAAAAGATAATCTATATTCTTTTCCGCACTCCCAGCAAAATTAACAAAGAATGGTTAATTAGATGCAACGTGATGAGGATTCAAACAAACAAACTTACTTTATGCATTTGTAATATGACAGTTAAAATTAATTTTAAAACCTGGTTGAAGACGGCATACGAGTTCAGGATTACCATATTTCGACCTGTATATTAAGCGACTTTGACGGGCTCGAATACGCACATGGTAGTAATTATATCTTATGCGCCAAGGCTCGAGGGTTCGATCCCCGCCCGGGACAAATATGATGATGATGATGATGATATTTATGTTTGTTCTATGTCTGATTGTTAATGTATGTATTTAAGTAGTATATTTGTAGTTCCTCTATGGTCTGGCATCCGTAACATAAGTACTTTAAACGTCTCACCACGGAACCAGGTAAATTTATAAGATTTTGTTGTTGAGAATTTATTTATTATACTTTTATTTGACAAAAAACTGCTTTTTATGGTCACCTTAATAAATACATCTACTTTATTCTGTAATTTTCAACACGGATATCTATCAATATTTATTGTTTTACGCAAATAAAATCAACACGTTTCTGACACGTGAAAACTACTGGATGGTTTTCAATAAAAATATTGTCAGACTATAAGCCTTAATAGCCAATTCAGACCAGCCCGACGAGTTATGGAGGGCCAATGTTCCGAGTTTCTTGGCGCGATCGAATCAATACTAAGTTTCTCCATATCCTATGGGAAAAGAACACGAGCCATGACCACCACGCGCGCTCTAAATTAGCTTAACTTTAAAGAACTCGCGGTTCCTGCACCGATCCCGCGAAATCTTGCGGTATAGAATCACTTATTAATAAGCGACCTTTCTCATCCGTGAGGTGGCACTGGAATAGACGTATTAGTAGCCCAGCATTATAATATTTTAACAATAGTTTGATTAAAATGACAGCTGTCCTGCTGATGTGTTTTTAAATAATTTAATGGGTTTTTGTCTCAGATTTGTTGTTTCAATAATGTGCTCGTAATGTTTATAATACTCAATCACAACATCACACCAGCCGCTGGAAGTCCACTGTTGGACGTAGGCCTCCCTAAGACTCACATCTCAATTATAGACCTGATTCAGTAATAATTCGCTTAAAACACTTGTATTACGGACATCAAACAAAAATATATCCGATTGACCAATGTATGTATGATATCAAAGTTCGCAGCAAAAGTAATTAAGCTGTCGTCATTGTCTTAATGGATATTTTTTTGGGGACAGTCTGAAGATTATTAATATGTTTCTTAGACCCTTGTCATATACATTAAATATACTTTATATATTAAATTTATTATACATTAAATTGACTCTATATAAATAACAAGTTACTAAATAACGGATGTTAAGGTGGTTTGAATACGTAGAGTAGGTGCATAAGGATGTAGAGGAGTAGAGTTTTATGGCTAAAGGTGGGTGGTTATAGCAAACCGTGAAAGAAATATGTTGAATAAATTCAAGATATTCTTAGAAAAATATAGAGAGATTTACGTTCATTTATTTTATTTTCTTTTATGTCTTTTAACCTAATTAAATTTCTGAATGTCAATTATATTTAGACGGACAGAAATTTTAAGTTTAACATTATATGACATTTTATTTAGTTACTATTTTTTATTTCTAGTAATATTTAATTATTATATTTTAAGCTTTAGCCTGCAAACCTTGGAAGCCTCCTTTTTATTATTGTTGAGTGGCGTAAATCAGTAGATACATGAATGTATCACAGAGTTAGCGCACATAATTTCTGTCGTGCCAAAAGCATTCAGCTGTTGAAGTGTTAGTCCGGCTGAAAGCTATGGTTCTTATCTCATCTGGCAAAAAACGAGAATGAATTGTTAACAGAGTATAATTTGTATAGTTGTATATACATGCATATAGTTATATAACAAAAATGTGTACTATATGTCCTTTTATGTAATATGATTAAATAAATATATAAGGTGCCGTGAGGTTCCGGCAGAGTAGAATAGCAGCAAAAATATCAATGTAGTACTTGAAAAAACCAAGATGTCTGCGGTATAAGTAAAAATGCGGCCAGAGTATGCCCGTTCAGTTTTTTGGCAATGGTTGATTATATCTAGCAAAAAATATTTAGGCATTCCATAGTTCTATATTTCTTATTTCTTCAATTTATAAAACTCCCTAAAAACACGCTAGCAAAATGGTATGTTTAGTTTTTTTAGTGGTGCTGTAAAACCACCTTTTTGAAAAAGCGAAAGGGACAATATGAAATAATCTTTATATGAAATAAGTATTTTTAATAATTCACGATCCACACGAAGACATAGCTGTGTGCGCCTCTGCCAAGTACGACATGGCAGCGCGCGCGCAACCTTTATGCTTCAACACTTAACGCACCTTTTACGTCTCACCCGAATTTGTATTTATTTGTCGACAACGTCAAATCATTAATAATTAAGCTCTATGCAGAATAATTTAAGTTTTGTGACACCTTCATGATTATGTAATGGGGATAAACCGTATAATTATGTTTATAAATAAATAAATGTTGTAAGACCGTTATATGTTTTCATGTAATTTATTTGCAAAGTTTTTTAGCACATAAAATGTCAAAATGATTTACGAATAATTTTTAAAGGCAAACAATTTTAAATGTTCTCATGTTCGTACTATTATTTACATAAAAAAAATTTCCAAGGAAACGAAATAGCTGGTCAGCTTATTTTGGCTAGTTTATAAGCCTTTAATTCGATTAAAAAGTTTAAAGAGGATATAGCGGTAGAGCGTCCACCCGCAAGATAGACAGACGATCTGACTAAAACCACAGGATCGCGCTGGATACAGGCCGCATACAACCGATCCTATTGGAGATTACTTGTGGAGGCCTATATCCAGCAGTGGACGTCTTGTGGCTGATGCGATGATGATGATAGCGGTACAAAATATATAGGTAACGTAGATGGTAGAATTAATGCGCTGTCAAAGTATTGGTGATCCTGTGTAATATTATTATCATCATATCAGCCGAAGGTTTCTCATTATGACGTGCACGACCGTCGCCCGCGCAGCCCCGTTGATTTTAAAAATCACTTCAGACCATTCAATATAGATTACAAAAAAAAGCAACCTGTGGACCTTTCTACCGTGAAGAGAGAGCTGGAGCATATATGCTGCCAGATATCTTCTTACCTCTGAAGTTAGATACATACCCTTTTCATCTTACTTCGTTTTCACATTACCCACACCTAAAACCATATGCAACGATACTTGTATTAATATCTGAGACTCAAACTTATATGGTGTGAAGTGTACCTCAATTATGGCGCGTCATGGCGATTATAGCACTTTTGTAATTTCTATTTTCGTATCTAGGAGGTGACTGCCAAAAATAAAAGGTTAAAATGAAACTAAGGTAAACTCAGGAGGCCTACTTCAGTTTGAAATAAACATGAACATCTTTAGTGTAGACCTCATCCAAAGGATATACCCTCGTCACTATCGTTATTTTACAATCACATATTTCTACTACCAAATAATAGTGTTCGCATTGCTGTGGGTTCCGGTCTGATGGGTAAGAAAGGCCATGGAATGACGGTGTAATGTGCCATAATATCACAAGGTTGGCAACACGCTAGTCTATTATTGGCTGCAATGACTTTACTTTCACGCGGACTGTATGCTTGTTTGTCGACCAAAGGGTATGTAGTTATGTTTCTTAAAAAATCAACAGAAAGTATTTTGTTTTATCGTTTCATAAAAATAAGTAGTGCCATTCAGAGTGTTACATTTAAATCCCGCTACTCGAATGACGCAAGCACTAAAATAATTTAAGCCGACTCTAGTTTTCATCTCTGTGTCCTTCATGTCCGAAGGGCCTTTGTGAAGCATGTTTGTTGTAAATAAAATCCGCAGTTCTCGCGGCACGAGGGCGTGCTTAAATAATAAAACGGATTTGGTGCGGTCGGCGTCCGTGAGGGCTTACTGTCTGTTTGGACGTGCCGGGAGCACGATGGATTTGTTTTTGTATTTAAAAAAGATTTTACTTCATTATTACTACAATCAGACTATTAACTACCGGTAAGGTTTAATAGGATGGTACCTACCAGAAGCGACTAAGGTATCAGAACCGACAGATGGCGGTATATCCATCCGATACAAAGCTAAAATGCATAGTATGGGACTGGTAATAGCATTCTTCTTGCAATAGCTGCGTTTTGCGACTGCCTACACGCTTGCCCAGCGTGGCAATCATGGGTAAAAATCCTCCTTTCTTGGCTGCTCATGTCCAACAGTAGACTTCCAATAGCTGGTATGATGGAGGATCTACATGTTTCTAGGATTTGATAATATCAGTAAACGTCAAAACTTGACAGGCCCGCTGGCGCTGATGACAGTAATAATTAAAATAGAAATGTTTATTTCAAAGAAAATTACAGAGTACCCCAACGTACACCACTTAAAACTTAACATCAACAGATTCTTTAAGAAAACTTAATATAATCGAATACAATTTACCTACTAACAATATCCGTTAGCAATATCTTTAATTTATACACTAAAATTCAAAGCATTTAATAGCTCAACGATTTGTTTACTAATAGAAAGTACAAAAATTGGAAGTTAAAATATAATAGGCGGTATACCGATAAATAAATACTAGTCGAAACTGTGTTATGGTTAAGTAAGATTCTCACTCCGTAAGAAGGAACTGTATTGCAATAGTTTAAAGGACGCAGTGCTTTTATCTTCTCTATCCAAGGTCCCAATTTTGATCTTGTCTTGATTATTGAGTATTTGTATTTATTCTGTATTATTTTTTTATTAAATATGTATTTCAGTTTAATATTTGTGATTTCTCTGTTGTCTGATAATCGTACCGCAATTGTTTTAAGCGACTGAACTCGGAGTCAAGTATGTATTATTGAAATAAGCACGGAGTGAGATGTATGATTTTTTTTTAATCTTTACCGTTCTAAGTGGTATACTACACTTTTGGTAATACCAACACATACGATTACTATACAATATAAGGCTGAACAGATACCACAGTACCACGGAATGATTGGTACCACATTAAATGTTATACCATTAATGCCACAAGAATTTATATGATGGTATTTTTATGAGACGACATTTATGTTTGCTCAGTGTTTGGTTTTTTTTTATATTATGAAGCATTAGAAACATACGTTTCAGTCTATAAATGCTCGTGTCATCACAAGGATATCACTAGCGTGACTATAGAGGAAACCTGTACCAGGTGTCGTAGGAGGACTGGGGCAGAGGAATCGACTTATGGCGGTATATCCACCTGAGACTGTGCAGCTTAAATACTACAGTGTGGGGATAGGCACCAGCATCCTGGTCGCAAAGTTGCGCTCTGCAACTGCCATCACCAGCGAGGCAATTACGCGGCTATTTATGGCAGCTATGATGATGCCTTTCATCCGGAAGAAAACTTACTATTTTTGTGTGATTGATAAACGACTCTACAATTTTATACTTATGTTTGTAATTTGAGTACTACAAAAAATGGCACTGCCTTTATCGATAATCTCAAGAAGAGGTTTAATAAAGTGATTTGTTTAAAAGAAGCTATCCATGATGTCTGATAGATGTAGTCAAAGAAAGGTGTCCAAAAAATAATAATAATAATAAATTCCCACAACATCTCATACATTGACCTGACTCCGTGGTAAGTCGCTTAAAGCACTTGTGTTACGGACGCCAGGCAACAGAGGAATCACAAATATACTACTTAAATACATATATTTTACACCCATACACAGAGCAAACACAAATATCATCATATAAATATTTGCTCTGGGTGGGAATCGAACCCACGACCCCTGGTGCACAAGACAGGATCACTACCATCTGCGCCATCGGGCCCGTCTTGATTCACATGAGGTAGACATCATACAAAAGGTCGTCTGTATTGATACCTAGCGCTTACCTATATCTACCGGCAAATTGCAGTGTTCGCGTTGCTGTGTTTCGATTTGAAGTTTAAGAGATGTGGTTAATAATAATAATAATAAACTCTTTATTTTAAAATAATAAAAACAACACAAGAACATTACAAAAACGAGGAATAGTAGGTACAAGACGCGGCCTTATCGCTAAATGCGATTCTTACAAGCAACCTTTGGACTGAAATAATGTTAACGCTGGTGGAAGTTTGAGGTATATTTAGTACCACAAACAAACATACATACACATAGAGAGATATATATATATATATGTAATGTATGTGTATTTGTGTGTATATATATATATATATATATATATATATATACACATACATTTAAATACACATAAAGGATATAGTTACAGAACAAGGGAAATCAAAGTGAAAGATAATACTACTTAACCATTCTATTAAAAATAAAAAGAGAATGAGCAGATCTCACTTCAACGGGGAGCGTATTCCACAAACAAACGGCTTTAAGCCGTAAAGGGTTTGCTATAGTAGGTTGTGGAATGCAGAGGCATTTTGAGTTATAAATTCTCTGATGATCTTAGGGATTATTCATGGCTGTCCCTAAGGAACACGAAGTGGCTCTTAAAATAAGTAGGCGGCAAAGGACAGAACAATAGCTTGTATAGCAAAGAGAGGACATGAGCGTTTCTGCAAATAGGAAGCCATTTGACCTTAGTACGATAGTTGGACACATGATCAAACTTACGTAAGCCGAAAATGAATCTTATACAGAAGTTTTGAAAGATGCTCAAGCTTCGAGTTGATGCTCCGTAAGGTCTAGATTACTGGCATCGGCATAATAAAAAACTGGTAGAAGTAGGGATTGGGCAAGCGCTATATTGGTGTCAAAAGCAAAAAAGTTTCACAAGCGCTTTAAAGAAGCCGCAGAGGCATATAGTCTTTGACTAACATATTTTAACTGTACAGTCCAGAACAAGTTCTTCTCCATAAGTATTCCCAAATTTTTAACAGTTCTACTGTATAGAATAGAAATACCATTGAAATTAATCTGCGGTAGAGTAGACCAATTAATTTTTGAACTTATCATGGAGCTACCCATCACAATTATTTGTGTTTTACTAGGGTAAAAAATAGTTAATATTAAGTAACAAGGTTGACAACGTATTAGTGATATTCTTGTGATATTGCGATAGGATAAATAAACCTTCTTAGCTTTTTATCGAGTGGTCGTCTAAGCGATTCGCAGCTCTACTATACGCTGGGTACTAAAGGGGTTTAGGGACGTCAGATTTCCGTCGACAAACAACGGCGGGCGGCAGCTGGCGGCGCGCGTGTCGGGCTTCTGACGAATTGTTATGGAATACTTCATTATTTGCGACCTTTTTAATGTTGGAACGAATACAGTGTATATTCTTATGTTTTACACAAGTTACTTTTGGGTTATATTAGAGAATGTTTTCATAAATGTGTAGTTTAGTAATGGAGAGATAGTGTTAGATAGAGTTTTATGTAGACCTAGCTTAACGGTGCACGGTAGAGCCACGTAAGTCAAAACGAACGGAGATAGTTCGTAGTGAGAGTGTTTGAGTATATTATATGTTTTTACTTAAAATTATCACTACTAATATTATAAATGTGAAAGTAACTCTGTCTGTCTGTCTGTTACGTTTTCCCGCTTAAACCTCTTTCCCGATTTTGATAAAACTTAGCACAGACAATTTTTAGACCCTGAGAAAAGACATAGGCTATTTTTTAATTCAAAATAAGAGTTGTAAGTGGTCGAAAAATATGATGAAAAGTTGTATGGAAGTATCGCTATTTTTAGAGCTATAAACTTGAAACTAATTTTTCAGGCCATTGTTTCAATATAAATAAACATGACATTCAAAGTTTAAATAGGTTAAGATAAAGAGGTGTGGTACCCAAAAAAGCTATTCCACGCGGACGAAGTCGCGGGCACAGCTAATTACTCTACATCTGCTTACGATTAGTTCTATATCTAATTACTTGATGGCTAAATTTTATGTCGGTTTAAAGCATAGACTAAGAGAAGATTAAGCTTAGATTTAAATAAATTATAATCTCTTTTCGTTAACTTGATTTCGAAAAAAGTAGCTTAAAACACTTAAAAATGCATATGTAATATATATACATATATATATATATATACGGAAATTTTCCCATCATGTTTACCAATTCCGAAGACATTTGTATTTGCATCAATGTTTAATATTTTACATGTTATATGCAGAAAGAGAACTAGATATTCTGCAACATTACACGCTTATACATTCATTTGATCGTTAAGTATATAAGAATGATTGCCCGGGCATCTCTGTGAAGTGCTTCCTTCAAACGCAAGAAGCTGTTAGGTATTTTGACATCGTAAAGATTTAAAGCTCTGTTTTCTAGTGTCTGCGTGCACGTATGTAACGAGATGTATTCACTTCTACAACCTGCAATAAAATAGTATTCAAGAATTTAATCTGAATATTATCAAAAAGTACCGGCAGAGTAGTACCTCAATAGTAAAAGTAGTACTGGTAGTAGGCAACAGTATCCAAGCTTAAGTAAACTCTGCGATTACCAACACGCTGCCCAGCGCGGCAATTATAGGCAGAATTCCCCCTTGGGAAGGCTTTTAAATTTTTAAGAACATTGCTTATTACATTAAACTCAACTTTGCCCAAGTAAAAACAAAATATTAAAAACTGTTCGTTTCTTCCGCTCAATTGATAAAAGCAATTGCAAATTTTCATACAACAGCACCAAGTTAGCCTTTCCGACTACAAGAATAAATAAAAAGGCACAATTTAGTTTTACGAGCGCTCCTCTTTGAGGTTCTTGTATTTTGAGATAAAACGTAGCTTTTGTCTTTGTCGCACTCTAGATTTTTAGTACAGTCTGACAGAGACGGTTTTTTAGTGCCTGCTTCTGCTGTCACTCTAATATCTTTGATGGAATACGGCAATAAAGGTAGGAATTAAAAGAACTGTTTTAGTACGAGCGTCTCTATTTAATCGAGGGCAGCTTTTATGAGCAAAACAAAAATGATAAATGTTCGATTTTCTTTCCACAGTGCGATTTTTATGAAACACTACTTGATTGTTCATAAAATTACCTTTTAAGAGTTGTCGAAGATATAATTTTATTCAGAAATTGGTTTCTTATGTCTACAAGCTCCATATACTTCTCCCATATGCTCAACGAATTTTGACGTATTTGTCGACAACGTCAAATCATTAATAGTAAAGCTCGATGTAGAATAATATTTACTTCTTATTGGGATAACCCGTATAATTAATTAAATATTTTCTCAAATATACATACATACAGTATATTTGAGAAAATATATTTATATTTTTTTGCAATTTGCGGTAGAAATAGGTGAGAGTGAGGAACCAATGCAAACGACCTTTTGAATGAGGTCTACCTCTTGTGAAATATGAATATTCATTATGTTATCCTCTATTTTTATTTACCTTGCTCAGAGAACAACTTTTTATTTGAGATTATTATTCTTAAGTTCATAAAAAGAGAGTTCTAGTCGGTTTACCGTGTAGGTTATATTTTTCTGCAGGGACATGGACGCCACTTAAGAACACTGTTTTAAATATATATGGCGTTATAACAGTTTGGTTATGAACATAAAAGGAATGTCTTTTTCGTTATTCTTAATAAAAAGAGTTCAATTCAATTTCATTTGAATATGTTTATGCCGAGAGGTACCGGCAGATTGCCATCAGCTATCAGCAGTACCTCCCGATGTACCAGAACCGACAGTTGGCATCATTATCACTCGAGACAGTGTAGCTTAAATGCATACGGTAAGAATAGGCAGCAGTATCCCTGTCGTGAAAGCTGCGCTCTGTGATTGCCAAAACCCGTGCCTAGCGCAGCAATTATGGGAAAAATTCCCCGGGGAGGCCTACGTCTAGCAGTGGACTCCCACTGGACTGGAAATAAAGATTGAGTGACGCCCCAGTCCACACAAGCAATTAGAGCCTGCTTTTCTACCGATAGTTCAACCAACGAAAACGGTATCGCAATAAATTTATATTTGAAAACTATTTTCGACAGTACATTCGCAAAAATCTGGATAAATATGATGTATCGAACCCAGATAAATCAAAGTGAGCTAGACTTAGACTTTATTCAAGGCAAGCCGTCACGTCGGCTCAGTCAGGCCGAAGATACCCTTACTGAAAGTTGTCCTATGGGTTCGACGTGACCTGTTTTAGGTTTAGGATCCTGCTGGACTCGACATAAAATTTATACTTAATGTCGTATCCAGCGAAAACTTTTGTTCTAAGACAAAAGTATAGTTATTTGATTTCAAGCCCCCCCCCCCCCCCACCCCTCCCCAAACCTTTTTGTTAACAAAACAATTTTTCTCTCTCTCAAAATTTTGCATGTAAGCTTCCACGTCACCAGATTGGTGAGCGAAAGTTGTAGTGTATAAAAATGAAATCTCCCCCAGGAGCAGGTAATGCAGATTAAGGAATGAAATAAGTATATCTATTATATGACGATGTGGATATTCCGTTTCATTTTCCATGAAGTCGAAGTGATCTTTTTTGAAACACACTTCTTTACTTGCCAACAAAAGGGTTTTAGCGTTGATCACAAGATAAAACTTCTTTCCAGACGTCCAGAGTCTATGAGGCACAGTTTCAAATAAAATGTAGTAGAGAAACACGATGCTCACAGAGTAATTTACGGCCTCTGCCCCGCTGTGATATATTGGAAGCAAAACCCACTTTTCCAAAGCCATTTTAAGTCCACACTCAATGGCTGACGATTTTGGAACGCTTAATTAATCAAAAATGGACATCTTATGGTTCTACGCATCATTGTTTTCTCCAGCCTGGCTTTCTTTTGACTGAGCGGTTTCTAGATACCGTTCTTAAGTCTATACCTTTAAACAGTTGAATGACTTTCATTTAGCCGTCTAAGTTCGTAAGATTGCGAACAATTTTCATCAAGAGGGGCAATAAATTTACCAGCCCTGATTGCTTTTTCATTTAGAAAGCGTTACTTTTAGCAAAATAAAAATATATTAAAATGTTTAATTGGAAAAATATAAAAAATATACCTAATGTTTATAATTTTTAATTATCAACCAGAAACAGTTTAAATAATTCTACTATAGAATTTTTTTTGATAAAAGTTGTGTATCTTTTTGTGAATAATTTCAACTAAATCTAGAATTTTTTGTAAACAAGATATGTAGATAGATAGGAACACAATAGTCGAGTTTTATATTTCCTTCCATCATACAATTTTAGAACCAATAAAACATTCAGTCTTTTGCACGTGTACCCGCAACTCCCGAATTTCGTGCCAACAATGTAAAACTCCTGACACAAAACAAAACAAGTTCTCCTTTGTGATTTCATTATATTCTTTGATGCCAAACTAATTAGGGCGAATAAAAAATACATCTATCAGTTGAGCGTTCCTTTAAAGGAATTCTGGAGCGCCTGTTGGGTGAATTAACATAAATTAAGGTTCAGTTTTTGTCTCAAGTATTGACAAAGACTGACAAAGAAAATATAAATGAAAAAATAGAGAGAAACCTTGTCTTACTAAGATATCTTTGAGTAATTTATATATATTTTAAAGATTGCTACACAACATTGGGCAACCCAGAAGGCTGACGAGATCACGACGCTGACGAGATCATCTGCGGCTGCAGCGTACACTGGACATGTTCCACTAAAAAAAAACAGTTAACTTTAAGCATTATCGACAGCCTGCTATGTAAAGCCTGCACAGGAACTAAAGAAACAGTCAGCTATTATTTTACATTTCTGAACTGACAAGAAATTAGGCGCAATTCAACAGATCTCCGGGATCACTCAAGTAAGCGATCTGCGAATATCAGGATTTGCTACGCTTACTAGAGAACTGACCTAGCATAAAGAGGGCTGATTGTCCAAAATAATATGAAGGAGGAGCTTACAAATGGTACATGTTTACATTTAAAGTATCGTTTACTGTCTGAGCCCGATGGCAGTAACAGCTTAGAGTTTCAAGTTGCTCTCACCAGACATTTTCATCATTATCATCGTATACGTGATTGTTATTTGATACTAACCTAAAGAATAAAAAAACATATTTCCACAACATCAGCTATGTTCCTATATTTTTTATTTAGAAGATAGCGTTTTGAATTCAGCCATTTAAAATATTTAGTGAGGTACCGGCATAGTAGAATAGTACCTTCCTCTGTACCAGGTGTCGTAAGAGGTACCAGAACCGACAAATAGTACATCCATCTGGAACAGTGTGGCGCAAATGCACGAGGCAAGGATGGGCAGCAGCGTCCCCTTTGAGATAGCTGGGCGTTTGCCAATACGTTTGCCCAGCGCGGCAATTATGAGCAAAATACACCATTTCTCGGGGAGGTCTATGTCCATTGTGGACTTCCAATGGCTGATATGTTGATGAAAACATTAGTAACATTAGAGTAAATAAACTGACTTGGTAGTTTGTTTAAAGGTTGTTATTTTTTTAAACTAAATCGATAAATAGGCATAAGGTCTGCGTAGTTGTAACTGTCACCGCAGTCTATAGACACTCGCGTGATCACAAGAAAAACCTTGTCAACCTTGTGAATTCAATATATTATATTACCTTTTGTTGCTACACCTCACTAAATTACAACCCTCAATTAATATTCAGTTCTGCTTACCTTTATTTTAGCTGTTCAAATAAGTTTCTTACTAGGCGTATTAAATTATTTATAAGCTATTTTAATGCTTTAAATTACCAGCTATATCCTTAAAAAGGACATTAACTCCTAGTACCATATTAAATTAGAAGTAATTTCTCACGGGATCTTTCTATTTGTTTTTATACAAATATTAACGTAACTTTCTCCGTTCTAAGTCACTTTTACAGTTCTCTAATCGGAATTAATCATTGATATTAAATTACTCCAGGCAAAATCGCTTTTCTCGACCCACGGTTTCTTAAGCCGAATTAAGTCTTATCTGGATATTTTAAGATCTGTTTTCGTATGAACGGAGTACAGAAGAAATAATCTTGAAACAATGGAGGTAGGTTTGAATCAGGCCAGACTGTCTGATATTGAATTGAGCTGGAAACGAATTCCATAGAGCTTTGGTACCTAAGAGGCGTAGCTACTATTTGCGACATCTGTATCTTATTGAATGCGGAACGTATGTCAATAAAATGTCTATGGTCTACTCAAGGTTACAGCCTACTTAGATGAAATGATGGAGTATAATAGTACCTCTCTCTGTACCAGGTGTCGTAAGAGGTGACTAAAAGATCGGAACCGACAGATAGCGGTATATCCAATCAAGACAGCACAGACTTAAATATCACTGGGTGAGGATGGGCAGCGGTACATCATCGTGAATTTGTGTTCTACAATTGTAGTGACGCATACCCAGCGCGGCAATTACGGTCAAAATCCCCCTATCTTGAGGAGGCCAATGTCTGACAGTGGACTTTTTATGGCCGATGATGATAATAGATAGTAGATTCATGTAAACCTCATTAACGTGGCAGTGAGCGCGCACAACTAGTGGTTAATGGGGCCGTGAAGTTCCCAAATGGAGACCAAGCTTAGGCGTACGAAGTGTAGGACCTCCACTAAAAAGACACAGGATCCGACTTCAGCCACAGGAACACGCTGGACGCAAGTCGCTAACACTAGAATAGTGATTGAAAACGGTTAGTCCGGTGTATCCTTCGGTTAATTAGATGAAGTTAAGAAAGTTTAACACACTTTAAATTATATCTTAAAGGCCAGATGTTTCTAGTTATTCATATTTTTATGAGATAAAAATATAAAAAGATGATTATTATGAGATTCTAAGTTAGGATTTAAGAGAGTTGTAACATTTTTTTTTCATCTGGACCATTTTAAAGTTGAGATCTTTTACAAACACTCCAAAATATGAATAATACAATTATAAAATTGATTGTGCTGAATATATATTTTACAACAGTCTTGCAATATACATGACATGTACAAAAAATATCGGGACGCCGGCAATACACCATACCTTTATGCTTTTGAATTTATTGCGTTCAGAATGCGTAAATGTGAGAAAGCGGGTACATGATCATAACATACATTTTGGCAATGTACAAAATTTAATAAGTTTCTCTTTTAGATTCCCTTAATTGCTGATTTACATAGAATTGAGCGTATTTCTCAACAATAGAAATGTCAAGATCGATTCTCTTAACAAACACTTAACTTATTCAAATTTGTACGTTCCCCCTTCGCTTTGCGAATAAAAGATATTGTTTTTAAACTTAGTCTGTGACTCTTTTAACGATCTCATATTTACCTAATACTAATTCGGCGGGCCCGATGGCACAGATGGCAGTTAGTGATCCTGTCTTTTGCACCAAGGGTCGTGGGTTCGATCCATACATAATATTTATGTTTAAGATATTTATATTTTGTTCTGTCTGTGTGTTAAATATATGTATTTAAGTAGTTTATTTGTGTTTTATGAATTTACAAAAATGCTTTAAGTGATTTATCTCAGAATTAGGTCAATGTATGAAATGTTGTGAGAATAAAAAATAAATAAAATGTTTAAGTAAGGAGTTTTCTTCATATGCAGTTTACATTGAGCACAAGTTTCGTCCAAGATGACATATGATATACTTTCGACCAGCAAATTCTTACGTTCAGATACAAAGTAAATGAGAACCTGTACTTTTTTTCTTGGGCCAGATCGACAAACAGGCATTCAGTCTGCGTGATAGTAAGCGTCACTGCAGCCATTATAGCAGGTTGACGTGATTAAGGGCAGATGTAGATTAGACCATCATCATCATCATCACATAAGTTGTTGGAAGTTCATTGCGTTCACTGTTCAGTTTTTATCTATAATTGCCGCGCTGGGCAAGCGTAGTGGCAATCGCAAAGTGCAGCTTCCGCAACGGGGATGCTGCTGCTCATCCCCACCCTATACATTTTAACTATACATTTTCGGATGGATATACCGCAATCTGTTAGTTATGGTACCTTAGTCGCCTCTTACGACACCTGGTACAGGAGAGGTACTATTCTTTTCTGCCGGTACCCCATAGCATCTTAGATTAGACCATACACCAGGCAAACTGAGCATAACTCGTGTCCATCAACAAGATAAATAGCCGATCTGATAAAAACAACAAGCAGTTTCAGGTCCCTTTTTAAAGGTTCTATGAAAATCATTTATGAAAGGCAACGTATAGCAGCTCCTTGGCTGTGGTGGTTGTGATGAACTTTTCCACCTCATAACAGTTAAAAAAGTTGGCATTCGTAATACTACTTTAAATATTCTAATTTAACATTATCGTTTGAAAACTACTACTTCGTTGCTGTGCACTTTTGTTTACATTATCATTGTCTAAAGCAATGTACAATAAACTCTTACAAATAAGCTACACTAAGCCAGTCTGCGTTATTGCCTGTTGGTTTACGCCTCAGTTTCAGTCACTTTTAACACGTCGTTAAACTGCGCGTTGGAACCGGAACCTACATTGTAGCATTGTGAAAAAGCGTGTCTGTTTTATGCTTTGAACTATGAAACAAGCTAGTTACTAGTTTGTTTTATAGTAACAAACTAGATACTGATCTGTCAAACAAGCCGACGATCATAACAAATATGCAGACACAAATCTATCCCTAACACGCTGGTGGGGATAGATTGTGTGGGATGTGGCCAACCTTGTGGCTAATATCAATTCACTTCTTTTATTTAAAACTATTAGAAGAAAGATTATAATATATGATTCTGCAACTCTAATGAGCAAACTGGACACAAGATCTATTTAAATCATCGTCATACCAGCCATTAAAAGTCCACTGTCGGACATAGGTCTCCCTAAGAAAGGGGGTATGTTGCCCATAATTGCCGTGCTGGGCAGGCGTTGGCAATCGCAGATCGCAGCTTTTGCGACGGGAAAGTTGCTGTCCATTCCCGCTCTGTATATTTAAGCTGGCTTTTTTGCATGCATTTACCGCCATTTGTCGGTTCTGGTATATTAGTCGCCTCTTACGTTACCTTATTTGAATAAATAAGACCATTTTGTTGTGCTCTTGATAATGCATCATAGTCTGTCAGTATTAGATGGGTATTAAAACTATGTTTGCTGCACGTTCATTGCGAGCGAGTTATTTCTTCGAGTTATTTCACACGTCAAAAAAATTATTTTTAACTGCTTTTTGGTGATAACAATAGATGATAGTGGGCTACCAATGAGAAGAAACTTTGTAAGAGATTTTAATACTTATTCAAATTTGTCAAGGTAAGACAAAAATTCTCGTGAACGAATCCAGTTACTACAGTGTTTAAACTCAGCTGTATTTGGTTGAAGAATGGCTTGTTGAGAAATGTGGCATGTAATGTATAGATAGCATTTTAATCTATAAAAAATGTATCTCTTAATTTTGCCTAAATTAAGAAGTCCATCAAACTGAAGGTAAAGTTAAATATCTTATGCCCTTGGCAGCATTTGATGATTTAAAGATATGAAAAATAAAAAATAATAATAATCCCTTAAATGTCCTTACATTACGTCCTAGTAAGAAGTTATCAAAAAAAAAACATGATAAATTATTGGATCAAAATGCAAAGAGCACAGTAGATCTTACAGATATTCCAATTGTTGCTTCTCTAATTTAGTAATTGTTTGTTG
Source organism: Heortia vitessoides (assembly GCA_020976665.1). NCBI lineage: Eukaryota > Metazoa > Arthropoda > Insecta > Lepidoptera > Crambidae > Heortia > Heortia vitessoides. The sequence goes on along the minus strand of JACJUM010003223.1, from coordinate 12,719,437 downwards.
TACAGTGTGGGGTTTACGTTATAAAGCCACTGCTTTGGCCACTGCTGTCACAACTGAGATTGGTCAATCGCTCTAGACTACTACCTAAAGCGATCGACCAATCTCGTTTGTTTAGCAGCTTGTTCTTCGTTCATGGTCTAGAGTTGCTGAGTATAGATATATGCAGCAGTCGACGCGTGTTCGCAAGTTCGATTCTACTCGTATGCATGCAGGTACCAATCTTTCAAGTTTTTTACTTTCCCGATTTGCTTCAAGTAGATCAATACAGTTTGCCACCTGCAGCTTTCTTTGAAGTGCATTGTGATGGATCATTTAATAGCCTTTAATACTTTAATTTTGACTTTGGTCTTAGACCGTTCACGAGTTTGATTATGAAGGTCAAAATTTCCGATAAGACGAAAGTTCGTTCGAATGAACAACGAAAATCTTGGACCCAAAAACGTACCATGCTTTTTTCTGACACCAGCGCGTGCACATCGTTAATCCTTTGAGCTTTTTCTATAGCGCTGGTGCCACGGTAGAACTTGACCAGCTAAATATACTCGTTTCATGTTTCCATTATGCGGTAATAAGCGATGCCAAAGAAAAAATAATGAGGAAAAGGCACACATTAATAACTATTTCCAAAAGTCAAATGTACCAGTTAAATGAATCTACTTCTGTCGTAAGAAACGAAGAAGATACCAGAACCGCCAGATAGCGGTATACTAATCCGAGTTCATAGGGATGGGCTGCTGCCCATCACGATAACGCTTACACGCTTGCCCCGCGCGGCAATTATGGACAAAATTCCCCCTTTTTTGGGGAGGCCTATGTCCAGATGTATATTCATAGAAAAACAAGAATAAGTAAGGCAGAATGGTAATTGATTGATTTATTCGTTTATTGATTCATTTATTTATTTATTATTAATAAATTTATTCGTTTTGTGTAGCAGTAAGGCTAAGTAAGGAGAAAACTAAAAATAGGTTAGGTAGCTAGGGAGTTTTTTATATTCAATCAAAGAACATTCCCGAGTTGTACTATTGAAAATACATAACATTTTAGGTAGAAGTCACCATAATTTGTTAAAAATAACGAGTAAGATTTGAAAAAAGAGAATACGGATGGAGCATTGCTAGTTGTGGAGTAAACTAAATATTGAATATTGATAATATTCATAAGCTGCAAGATGACCACTATAACCTGCGCAAGAGAATTTGCCTTGGTTGCCCGCGGTCTACAAGAAATGGAAATCAAAAAGTCTACAATACAAAAGCAAACATTTCACTGAATTACCTAACGTTACAAGAAAATCGACAAGTTTGTCAAAAAGTTTAAACCAAGTGTGACGTCCCAGATAATGTAGAAAGTGGCAATCTTGATAAAAGGTTAAGAATAACTCATAATTAAGTTTATTCAAGAGGCCTCGTTCGTCTCAGCCGCTATTGGATGTTAACTTCATTATCTGAGGATGGGCTACAACTTCGGTATCGTAACTAGTAACTTTTTAATGAACTCGTGATGGTTAATTGATATTATTTATGTTTATTCTGAACTATATTATATCCAATAACGTGATTCAAGTAGAATAGTAACTCCCCTGTACCCGGTGCCGTAAGAGGCGCCTAAGGTACCGCAACCGATGTACAGGGCGGGAATTGCCAGTAATATACCCGTCACTCCTACGCTCTGTGATTGCCAACACGCTTGCCCAGCGCGGCAATTATGATTTACGACTTCCAATGGCTGATATGATAATGATATATTTTTTAGTAATTAATTTGTTCGAAAAAGCTGTTTGGATTTTAGCTGCATGATTAATGCAAAATGTCCGCTGCATTGGTATCTTATTCTCACCTATTTCTACCGCTAAATAGAAGTATTTGCATTGCTATGTTCCAGTCTGCAGGGCGAGAAGGGCAATGAATTTACTGGGTAAGGTGGCATAATATTCATAAGTCACAAGGTTGGCAACGCGTAAGTGATGTTACAAGCTAAAGGCTGCAGTGACGATTACTATGACGTGGGCTGCACTGTTGTTTGTCGACCTGCCCTCAGAAAACTAACTTGTCTTCAGTATATAGTATCAACAAGTATTGGAGTAACAGAAATTGAATTCCAATTACAGAAAGTAGCTTTACGAGATCTTTATGCGAAGTGCCGATCAGCCATCCGTAACAAATAATCAGCAATTTCCCGACATTGTAAAATGACAACAATGTTGCATGTAATAAAGTTGAAATTGAATGCCATTTCAGCGGCCGTAAAGGATCCGGCCTTATCCCGCCTGTTTATGGCTAAACGTTTATGAACGGGAAAATCAAATGCTGATGTTCCTGTACGATACCAGATTTTATTATTAACGATTTGCAGACCAAGCAATAAGGTTCGCTGATGATGCTCGACCTTCTCATATTCCATCTTATCAGCCTCCTAAAAAAATACACAATCATTACTTTTTTATATTATTATCATATAGGTTTGAGTTAAAAATAATAATACTCTTTCTTGTACACATAAAAATACAAATAGAAAAATAATACAAATTATAATACTGGCAGCCTTATTACTCAGAGTAACCTCTTCCAAATAACATTTGGATATGAACGAACAAATTGTGATAAGGCAGTTAGATATATTCTATGAAAACTGTTATATTCGTTAATAGAAAACTAAAAGTAAATCTAATAATAATACTATATGAGGTACCGGCAGAGTAGGATAGTAACTCTCCCTGTACCAGAGTCGATTAAGATGACAAAACCAACAGATGGCGGTATATCCATCCGAAACAATGTAGTTAATATGCACAAGGCAGGAATGGGTAGCAGCATCCTCGTCGCGAAAGCTGCGCTCTGCGATCGACAACACACTTGCCCATCGCGGCACTGATGTGAATAATTCCGTTTTCCTTGGAGAGGCTTACGTCCGGCAGCGGACTTCCAATTCCATTCCAAAAATATTCTGATATGTCTATTTAACAATAAATTTTCCTATCAATAAATATATAAATAAAAAAGCAACAAAACTACATTATAAAATACATATATGTTGAAATAATTAATACTGTAGTCTTCTGTTTGGTTAGTCGTTAAAGTGACAGGAAATGTTTCCTCGCTTAATGCTTTGACAGGCCTGATGGCGCTGTACGACGTATAATTATTTTTTAAAATTCACCCTTAAGGGGGTAAAATGGGGTATGAAGTTAGTATGAAAGTTCTACAAATTAGCGTGGGGCACTACTTGTAACTGATTAATTGTACTACTTATGCTTTCAAATACCATTATAAATCTTAAATACAGTGGCCATAAGGTAGCCGAAACTTGCTGAATAAGTTGTTCTGCTACAAAGAGAGCACTTAAATATCAGAAAATAAAGTTTTCAGTAGTAGTAAAAAAAAATAAATCTTAATGAAATCTTATCAAACTTTTTATCTAGAGTTTAAGAAGGTATTTACGAAAATATCTTCATTATTGGAGTAGTAGTCTACTAAAACTAACACTTCTTACTAAAATCACCAGCAATTCTTTTCGATGCTTTCAAATAGTTTGCCCAAGATAATAAGATCTTAGAGCAGAATGAAGATTGAATTACTCCATGTATTAAGAAAATAGCTGAGCGCTTTACTGCCAGCCGACGGCTTAGTAAACGCCTACATTCTTCGTTTCATTTGTGTCCAAACGATTCCCTCGCTGCCTATGCCCACTATATTTGTGGAGTTAGCACAATTTAACGTTAAGCTACCCAAGAAAATAGTTTCGGTGTTTCTTAATATCTTTACTTGTTTAAGCAAAACACTGGAGATTGCAATTTATATTGATATTTTATTAACATTTAAGTACCACTACAGTAATGTAAAGTAGAAATATTTGATTGTTTATTTATTTATTATAGGTACACTTACAGATTATGTACGTGCCTAATATTCATAATTAAATATAATATTAATTTGAATATAAATTAGGCGATATGCTTTATTTAATAAAAAAAATACTATAAAAAATGTACTTATAAAATTATTAATTTTTCAGCTCTTTAGCCTTTTACGTCGTTCTATGCGGTGGCTCACGACGACTTAGAGTTTACGCGATTTATTCCCCATTGATTTGTAACCTATAAAACCTGATACATTTGTCAATATTGAGAACCTTTACCGCAAGAATCGAAACGTCGAGTATAAAATATAAAGTGGAAAATAAACCGCGTTTTGAAGCCGTTACATGTTTTTCTTTTTCGTATCAAAGCAGGTTAAAAAAAATGAAAGCTTAATTATCTCAGTTCACGTAGAACTCGACTCTACGTTACAGGCCCTGTTCTCGACGAAAGAACGCCTTTAACCCATTTATTGGAAACTTCACCCGTAACCTAGTCAACATTTTCTCATATTCTTTGTTGAGACAAATTCTTGTGTAATGGACCGCGCAGTTTTATGTTTTCAATCTAAGTTTTGTTTGTTCCAACATGAGTGAAACACTTCGGTTACAACGTCTTTCTTTTATTATATTTTCAGTTTTAAGCAGTGCCATTAAATTTGCGAAAGTATTTTTATATCTTTATTTTAAAAAAAGAAAAGAAATGTGTCGTGAGGTACCGGCAGAATAGAATAGTACCTCCCACTGCACCAGGTGTCGTAAGAGGCAACTAAGGTACCAGATGGACAGGTGGTGGTATATCCATCCGAAACAGTGCAGCAAGATCATATGCACAGGGCAGGAATCGGCAGCAGCATCCCCGTCACGATAGGTGCACTCTGCGATTGCCAACACGCTTGCCCAGTGTGGCAATTATGGGCAAAAATCCTCACTTCTTGGGGAGGCTTATGTCCAGTAGTGGACATCTAATGGCTGGTGTGATGATTTATAAAAAATACATGTCACGGTGTTATTCCGGCATGAACCGGATTATAAAACGACTTAAATAAATTTTATTGGAAGCCCACAGCTGGACATAAGCCACCTCAAGAAAAGGAGAATTTTGGCCATAATTGCCGCGCTGGGCAAGCGCCCTTCGCATTTGAGCCACACAGCGTAGGATGGTTATACTGCCATTTGTCGGTCCTGGAAACTTAGTCGCCTCTTACGACTCCCGGTAGAGTGGGAGGTACTATTCTTTTCTGCTGGTATCTCACGGCGTGTATTGTGTACAGGATGATCCAACTTGAGATGTAGTTAGAGGTTGGATTGGAGGTATTTTCATGGTAAATAGAAAGTATATAAGCTACGCCTTTGCGACAGAGATGCTGCTGCCCATTTCCACTCCATGAATTTGATTTGCACTGTTTAGGATGGATATCCCGCTATCTGTCAGTTGCCTCTTACGACATCTGGTGCAATGGGAGGTACTATTCTACTTCGCCGGTATCTCTCGGCAAAAAACACAATCACAAAAGTTTTTTTTTGTTAAATAAAACTAAAGATCTTTCCGCCCTTCAACCAGCCGCATTTTTATGTATGTCGAGTCATTAGAGAGAATTATCAGAAAATTACTCGGGCGCCGCTTCGCTTCCGCAGTCCCGACAGATTGTAATAAATTATACCCCATTAAAATCTTCAGTCATTCAAACTCTTTTAACTGTCAAAAAAACTTTGAGATCTCTTGAATATGCTGCACTTAGGAATAAAGTAGAAGAGTATGTTTATAGTAATATGTAATTGTGAAGAAAAATATGCCGTTAGGTACCAGCAGAGTAGAACAGTACCTAACCCTGTACCGGGTGACGTAAGAGCCGACACGATATCAGAACTTATTGATTGCGGTATATCCATCAGAAATAGTGCAGCTCAAATGCACAGCAAGCATCCCCATCGCAAAAGCTGCGCTCTGCGCTTGCCACCACGCTTGCCCAGCGCGGCCATTATGGACACTATATCTCCCTGGTTTTGCAAGGCAGTGAACGAAGAATTGTCTGACTTAAATGCAAGCAATCTACATATCAGTCACGTAAGACGTTCACTGCTGGACGTAGCTGTCTCAAGGGATATCCAATAGAATCAATTGTAAGCTGCCTGCGTTCCGCAGTTCTAGTTAGATTGTCCACATGATGAATATGGCCTGATATTTTTTTATTTCACATTCAGTATTTTTGGAAAATAAAGAGTTTATCCTTGCAACCAGATTTAGTTGTAAGGTGTAACACAAGTTCCATTCATTTACGTTCAACTGAGCAATGTGTGGGATTAAATTAAAACAAATTCCAAGTGGAAATCCATTGTGCATTATAATATTAATTTATTTTAACAATACAAATTCTAGACATATTAATATACAGTTACAATATAATCAAACCAGACGTGACCGTCGGCGGCTTTTTTTTTTTTATTAGACCACGTCGACAAACAAGTGTACAATACGCGTGATAGTAAACGTCACTACAGCCACTCACGTCAGCAAACGTCACTACTAATGCATTGTCAACCTTATTATTTGAGATTATTATACCAGATTGTCCAGTAAATTGACTGCCTCTCTCAGCCTTTAGAACGGAAGAAAGCAATGCGAACTGCTATTTGGCGGTAGAAATAGGTAAGAATGAGCTACCAATAACAGTGTATTGTTTTTTTTAATATTGACTTACAATGAAATTTGTAAATTTTTATAAGGTGCAAAAATATGTTTTTAACATCTCATCGAATTTACTCGTAACAATGGAATTAATTTTCATGCGGAAAATGTCACGGGGAATGGCTAAACATGTAAATATGTATTTCAATTAACGGTTATGGGATTATAAGAATGTCATTATTTCAGTGTTAGCCTGAATCGAACTGATTAGTTATAAATAGTTCATTTGAATGAGTGAATGAATGAATTTGATAAATAAAGAATAAACTCGTCAACGAATTCCATTGAATGTTTACGCAGATAGCATATGGACTTCTGTTTATATACGCTGTACTATTATATTTTTATAATATTATATAATATTTATATAATATTTTTACCCCTTTTGGCCTTTCGTATCATATTTCTGTAGGTTCTAATTGAAACTAAGTAGTTCTATACTGCATCAAAATCTTCGTCCCTAATTCTGTTCGTGATGATAATAATATAAAATTTATGTGTGCGAAATTCTACCATAAACTTAGTTTTTATGACCAGCTGTCTAAACCAAAAGGAAAGAAGCGATGGCTATGACAGATTGCGTCATAAACATCTAAAATAGAATTGAAATAAAAATAACGGGTATCAGCAGTATTATCTCCGACCAGAAGCAACACTGCGAATTGATAATCGCAGTGTTGCTTCTTGCGTGCAAGCGTGCTGGTGCACGCTTGTGTAGGGAAGTAGGTAATTATGTGCATGTACAATAAATAAATATATTTACTTGACATCTCATATGTTTAGGTAGACTTTACATAAAGGTCGCCTGCATTGGTTCCTCACTCTCATCGTTGAAGGCTGAGAGAGACTGTGATATTACTGGGTAATGTGACATATTATATTTTAAGTAACATAGCCAATGCACTAGTATATAATAACCTTGTGATATAACGCGGACTGTAGGCTTTGTTAAACTGGTGTAACAAAACCAAAAAGAGATATGTAGCTTAAAGCTCATGTGTTACGGATATCAGACAACTAAGGAAATCGTCATCATATCAACCATTGAAAGTTACATGCCCTGTCCAAGAAAGGAGGATTTTTGCCCATAATTGCCGCACGCGGCAAGCCTATTGGCAATCGCAGAACGCAGCTATCGCGACGGGGATTCCGCTGCCTATCCCCTCCCTGTGCATTTGAGCTGCACTGTTCAGGATGGATATACCACCATCTGTCGGTTTTGGTACCTTAGTCGCCTCTTACGACATTTGGTACAGAGGGATGCTATTCTACTCTGATCAAAGTTATTGTGATCAAGAAGCACATAAAGCTATTTTTATACAGAATGCATTGAAATACATTAAGTTAACAAAAATGAGCATGACAAACTTTGAATTATATCAAACAAACCAATTTTTGTATGCAAAGATTTATGCACGAAAAGATTCAGGTGATGTTTTATAATCTTGCTAATAATTGTATTTCTTAATTTCAGGTAAGTTTCACGTTACTGCGGTAAGTCCATTTTACATTTCAGCTATCAAGGTTGACAAATTCAAGTTTTTTAAATTCCATGATTCACCACTATATTTTAAATAATGTCAAAATTTTATTTTAATAAATATCGCCGCTTAAAATAACTCAATATTAAAAAATAATCTACTACCACGCTCTGTTTTTGGTAGGGAATCGAACAGTGTAGAGCGTTTATTTTAAATCTATGTCCTTCACTCAAATCCATCATCCTCATACTAGTCATTAAAATTCCACTGTTGGTCTCCACTGGCCTTCCCAAGAAAAGCGGTATGTTGCCTATCCACGCCCTGTACATTTGAGCTGACTTTTTTGCATGGATATATCGCTTACAGATTACCTTAGTCGCCTCTTACGACATCTGGTACGTGAGGAGGTACTATTCTACTTTGCCGGTATCTCACGGCCTTACTCAAATTTACGGGGGTGAAAATTAAAAGCACAGCTAGCATAATAGAAAATTTAATGCAACCTGATGGATCTGAACTCTAACTATTAAAACAGTTCTAAATAGCGATCCACCTAAAAATAACTTACGAGTACATGGCAAACTGGTATTATGTGGGTGAGACCGCTGGAAACTAACTTTCAGCGGTTAAAGAGGCACGCGGAGGTTTACTATAGCTGCCAGTTCACTTTGTTTGAGCTAAATTGCATAAGGTTTTTCTTTTTTATTCTTTGACAGATATCTTAACTATCACAACAAAATTTATAAGTATCTGATATTTTGAAATCGCATAAAAATCACGAATAGATTTCGAATTACAAGCCGTGGGGTACCGGCAGATTCGAATAGTACTTTCCTCTGTACCAGGTGTCGCAAGAGGCAACTGAGGTATTAAATCCGACAGAAGGCGGGATATCCATTCAAAACAGCGTAGCTTAAATACTACGGGGCTATGGGCAGCATATATATATATTTAATACATTCCCAGAACATCTCATATATTGACCTCACTCAGTAGTAAACCGCTTTAAGCACTTATGTTACGGACGCCAGACAATAGAGGAATTACAAATATACTACTTAAGTAGATATAATCAACACCCAGACACAGAGCAAACATAAACATCATCATCATCATACCAGCCATTGGAAGTCAACTGATGGACATAGGCCTCTCCAAGAAAGGAGGTTTTTCGCCCACAATTGCCGCGCTAGGCAAGCGTATTGGCAATCGCAGGAGACAGCTTTCATGACAAGGGTGCTGCTTCCCACCCCCCACCCTACGAATTTGAGCTACACTGTCTCGGATGGATAAACCACCATCTGTTAATTCTGGTACCTTAGTCGTGTCTAACGATACCTGGTATAGGAAGAGATATTATTCTACTCTGCCAGCACCTCATGGCTCGACATCATCATATAAAAATATTTTCCTTAGGTAGGAATCGAACCCACGAGTCTTAGCGCAAATGTAAGGATTTCTACCATCTGCGCTATCGGGCCCGTCTTAAAAACATTGAGGTTATAGTTTACAAGTCTCAGATGCAATGCGAGTTAAAAGCTAATAACGAAACTTGTACGTAGTAAATTGTATTCGGCAGACTATTGCTCGCCACCTATCTCGGGAAGTCCTTACAAAGTAGTTAACACGACTCCCAGTGTCAAATAGGACGACACAGCCTCGCTCTACCGGGTCACAGCCGAGCGGTGAAACAGTAGCGAAGTCTCTAAGTTCGGAGTTACTTATGCAGCGTCAGGGGCTGCGCTGTCAGATTTAATCTACTTTGAAAGTCTCCCTGAATATTTTAGTTTTGCACAGCGTGGTTTAAATAGGGCTCACATGTTTAATTCTATAATTAAAAATGTGAGCCAAATGGTATCCAATAATTTTGTGACAGGTATTGCTTTTATTACGCGTTAAAGGTTTGATTCCTACCCAGGATAAACATTTATATGATGAATATTTGTTTTTTTTCTGTATGAGTGTTGAAGATATTTCACGCAACCGACAGATGGCGGTATATCCACTTCAAACAATGTAGCTTAACAGCAACTGGACTGGGATAGGCAGCAGCATTCCGTCACTAAGCTACGCTCTGTGATTGCCAACACGCTTGCCCAGCGCGGCAATTATGTGCAATTTCCCTAGGGAGGCCTATGTCCATTCAGTAAGTCTTTAATGATGTCAATTAAAATTAAATAACTTGCTAACGTCAATTATTATTAAAATATTACTTTATATTTTAATAATAATTGACTTTTAATTTTAACAAGTGAACCTTCAACGAAATTAATTCAGAGCCTTCTAATGAAAACAAACTGAACTAAAAAAATAAGGAGAATGCCAATAATAGGTACAGCATCGGGTGAATGTACCTTCAGAGTATATCGATAGGTCAGGTCAGTCTATCGAGCGCTCACAATAAGACCAAGCTGAGCCATTGTCGCTGTGAAGTCGTTGGAGCTTATCTACTGTCTGTAATGCGCTGGCCATTATACTCGCGGCTTATCGCGTTGTCACCTTATAACGTTTGGCTCTGGAAACAGCGAGGAGGGAATAAACTTATTTTTACAGAACTGTTCTTTAATTAAATTTTGTTTACTGCGTCCAGTTTTGTTTCATTTGAGAGAAAGTATACTTTATAATTCGATTTATAATCGCATTATTTTTTTGATGATAAAAATATGAGGTACCGGTAGAGTAAAATAGTACCTTCTTCTATATCAGGTGTCATAAAAGGCGACTAAGGTACCAGAACTAACAGATGGCGGTATATCTATCCGTGACAGTGTAGCTCAAATGCATAGTATGGGGATGGGCCGCAGCATCCCCGTTGTGAAAGCTGCAGTCTGTGATTGTCAACGCTTTCTTGGGGAGGTCTTTGTGATTCTTCTGTTGTCTGGCGTCTGTAATACAAGTGCTTTAAGTGACCACAAAGTCATGTGTATGAGATGTTGTGCGAATTTGTTTATTTAATTAGTTTTGCAACAAGATTAAATCTCAACACCTGACAAACTCTCACTCATGTTTCCGTGAGGTACTGGCAGAGGAGAATAGTACCTTTTTTATGCCAGGTGTTGTAAGAGGCGACTATGGTACCGGAACCACCAGAAAGCGGGATATCCATTCGAAACAGTGCAAATGCACGAGGCGAGAATGGGCAGCAAAATTCCCGTGGCAAGTGCTGCGCTCTGCGATAACCAAGACGCTTGCCTAGCGTGGCAGTTATGGGATAAAAAACCTGTTTTCTTGGAAAGGCCTATGTCTATGATGACGGATATTCATGGCAATTATTTATGTGACGAACATTCGTATTTGTTCTGTTTAGGTATCATATTTTTAATTCCGTCTGTTGTCACAATTAATACAATGTCTTGATTCGATTATCCAATCTTCGAATGCTTTGAAATACGGGTAGCAACTTAGAATTTCGGATGTCAGATGATTGTTCCAATGTTATATGGTTTAAAATGCTAATCTGAGTACCAACGTGACTGCATGGAAGCCGGTTTAAGCTGGTAAATGGGATTGCGATAGTTGGGGCTCCTGCAGTCTTCCTGTTAGCTTGACAAAATAAGCATAAGTTATATGTTTCACCGACGGTACGGGCTTTAGCCTAATGATTGGTGAATTGGAACTCACATATTTCTCTACACTTTCGCCAATGATTTGTCATATTTAATCTGTGTATATGTACATACTTTTGTCGCCGGTTTTGTGTTTTATGAACAGTTGCCGTGACGTAAGGTAAACACGGTTCAGAATGGGTTCTAAAGCCGTTAAAAAGTACTGTTAAGTAGTAACTAGGTTCATTATTTGAGAATTTGTTTTAGGTTTATAATGTTAGTGTTCCCTATTAGACTAGAACAGAACACTGTACCAACTTTTAGCCAAATGAGCTAACAAGTGCTGTATATTAATATAGCACATCGAGGGTCAGAGAAGATCTCTGAACCAAGAATTGTAAAATATAATGATATGATCCCTTTGCAATTGATCTAAAAATATACAAAATCTCTTGGGGAAGTCTATGATATGACTAACATTGATCATCTTACGGATATTTAGTAACCGTTTTTCTATTTGAAAACGCTTTGAAAATTAAAATTTAGTTTATTTTCACCAGAGTAATGGTCACATAGTTTATATTTATATTATGTATACTGAGAAACATAACATTAATTGTGTGGACTGGAGTCTTAACTAGAACAATCCTGTATTTCACGAGTCCAGGTCTCCCACACGTACCGGCCAAAGTTACATAAAAGAAAACACGGTGAAAAATAATAATATAAATAGAATTGAGTAAAAATTGGTTATTATGCTTGTGTGTGTGTGTGTTTTTGTATGTGTTTGTTGTTTGTGTGTATGTGTACGTGTATCATTTTAGTATTTAAAAAAGGGACTATCACGTGGACGATACGCTTGATTGTCAACGTAGTCTTATTAAAAAAATAATATAGGGAAAGCAGAAGTAAGTTTAACTATAATTTGACACATATTATCTTCAGTTCACAAGGTTGGCGACACGCTTTTGATATCTTTCATATGTTTTGTATGCTTTGCTGACTCATATTATATAAAAGCCAAGTAAATTTTGGAAGCAACAATTACAATACCTTTTTTTTAACTTAAAATAAAAAGTTTAATAAAATAGTGTAACTATGCTGAAACTATATTTGTTGACAACTGCCGTAGTATTTTATGTGATATAGCTAACATCATTTTCAATCCATGATACATATTTCGTTGATCACAAAATTCAAGCAAAGACTAAAATGGGTTTAATAGTTCGCGCATGTGTGCGTGTGAGTGTTGTACCATACAAGATAACTTTAGATTCTGTATAGTCAAGCTTTAAAGGCGGTTACAATACAATTTTCAACCGTACAGGTTTAGTGATAAGATGTGATTTACTTTATGGATTACATAGGTAAGACCCACAGGCACCTTTTTGACGTCGTGCTAGGGAAGTAGAGTCCTATACTTCTTGTAGCGATTAGTGTAAGATACAATTCGATACAAATAATACTGGAATTTTTAGTGTTGTTTGCATAGAACATTCTACCTTCGTGGCCACAGTCCGAGGCCATAATGGCGGCGCCTTTATCGCCGGTCGAATTGTCATGAGTCTTTACGATGCAATCGTCCGCTGCTTTGCACCCACACTTTCGCAAGTTCCTGTACAGAAGTGTTGCCATTGTTAAGCTTCGAGTGTTACAAGTTTACAAATTCAATTGTCGCTAAGTACAGAATTAGGGGAGATTGGAGTTAAATGCTTTAGTACTGGTAGTGGGGGTACTTTGGTATCTATTCGTCATGTTGTATTCGTCTCTAAAAACAACCATACAAAGTAAAAATACCTGCGTAAGTACGTTGTTTAAGAGAAGAATATTCAATTATTTTATGGAAGTTATTGATAAGTTCATTTATGTATCTAAATCTTTACTAAACAATAGCAAATGTCGTGCTTTACTTTGGGAAGTATTAAATAATAATAAGTCGAACACAAAGAAGAAGTTACTAGAATCCGGAAGCAAGAGAAGGTTTATATAATCCCCATCATCGTTTTAAGCACAGTAGCCATCCCCAATCACAACTACTCCAGTCTACAATTATTTGTCCTAAGAGAATCCGTTTACATGAGCCTACAGGAAGCTGTTTCCAAAACACCAGCATAATACCGACTATTTATACAGTTCATGCAAATTGACGACACTGAATCACCCCCCCCCCCCCTATAAATACTCCCACTAATTTAAAACTATTTACTTGGCTAAGCCCGTAAATACAATGTAAATTATCCAGCCTAGAAAATAATAATAGCTTTATTTATCGAAAGGAAACTTAAAGAATATTATTCGTTAAGTTTCCTTTTGATTCATTTTGATATTACTTACTCACATACTTAAGTACCTAAACTAGGTCTAGCCCGATCTTTTAGGTGCTCTGTAATGTGTATGAAGATGTGTGAATGTGTGTGTGAATATGGTTTAATATAATCATCATCACATCATCACACCAGCTATTAGAAATCCACCGCTACACATGTGCCTCTCCAAGAAAAGGGATTTGGCAGGAGCACGCGTGTTGGTAATCGCAAAGCGCAGCGATTGCGACGAGGATGCTGCTGCCCATCCCCGTCCTGTGCATTTAAGCTGCACTGTTGCGAATGGAGCGAATGGATATATTGCCATCTGTCGCGCCAGGTACCTTAGTCACCTCTTATGACGTGTAGTGGGAGGTACTATTTTACTATTATGCAAGGTTTTAACTAAGGTATAGTATAATTGGGAACACATATTTACGGCGTGAAAAGTACGTGGGTACGAGTCTCAGCAGTAACCTGAAATATTTATTTCAAGTAAAAAAATTGTTTGTTGATAATGTTTTGCCCTATACTACTATTTAACTCTGCCGGTACCTAACCGCAATTATAGTCCTCGTAGTTATTTTATTTCCAAACCCCTCTTCAAAATTTAATCTGCCATGAAATTGTTTATACCAGCAAATAGAGCAAGCACTTCTAAATTCTTAACAACAATAAAGAAACCTCAATATAAGTACCAATTGCAAAAGTCCAATAATTAACCCTTCCACCGGCTAGAGGGCGCGCCTAAAGGGGCCCTTTGAGCAATTTTCAGAGCGCCCTCTTTGATCAACACTTTTTCTTCATACCTTTGGAAAATATCTTCGATTGAGGTTAGGGTGACAACACTTCAGGTTAAATATATTTTTATCTTTATTCACACGTATTAACGAAACATTGTGATATTTATGTGATGGTATCTGGTGCTCTGAGGATTGTGGGTTTAATTCCCACTCAAGGCAAATGTTTATACAATGATATTTGTGTTTGCTTTGTGTCTGGGTGTTAAATATATGTATTTGAGTAGTATATTTATGATTCCTCATTTGTCTAGCATCCGTAACTACAAAGTGTTTTTAGCGACTTACCACAGAGTCAGATCAATATATGAGATGTTGTGGGAATTTATTTATTTATTAAAAACTCTCTTGGAAAATAAAATTGAAAAGTTTCCCTATGAAATAGATACATTGCATGTAAGTAGCGATTGCATTTGATATATGAATACATACTGCACCTTCCCATATTTATTTTCTGTTTCGTCTACTTATTCATTTATCAAACTTTATTATCTTAGTGGTTATTAATTTAACCAACTTTAATATATAAACAAATAAAATACATGGCATATCTTTTAAAAAAACAAAGCAATTTATTTCCTTATTAGTAATATTATAATCTACTTTATTTGTGCAAACCAGTTTTACTTTTACTTTTAAACGATCTATCACGAACGGTGGTTGCGAAAATATTCGTATAACAAAACATGCATATATTTATTTTAAATAAGTAAGTTTTTATGTGAAATATATGTTTTTAAAAATAGAACATCTTACCTAATAAGTTCATGGAAACAAATTACAATTTACGTAAGGTTCGCAGCCCGCCCTGGCTTGGTCCAGACATTACCCTGTTAAACCCGATACGTTGCAAGTTTGGATTTATTTTATTCACA
Source organism: Heortia vitessoides (assembly GCA_020976665.1). Taxonomy (NCBI): domain Eukaryota; kingdom Metazoa; phylum Arthropoda; class Insecta; order Lepidoptera; family Crambidae; genus Heortia; species Heortia vitessoides. The sequence continues at coordinate 12,703,889 of JACJUM010003223.1, read as the reverse complement.
TAGACGTTAACAATTTACGTCAACTGTTTGACAGAAAAACGTATTGTTTTGTTTTATTGATGTCATAATATACAAATTCATTCACTCAGAATAGTTTATTTAAATTTCGCTATCTCTTTTCTTTTCTCCAATAAAAGTTTATCTTAAGGAATAACGACAAAAAAATCTTGATATTTGCACTTAGCAACATTATTTTTCATTGATAAATGGTTAAAATATAGCACCCTGATAGAGGCAAATCGTAATCGTAATAAGATTAAAAAATAACATGCACCTTAAGCTTGGCTTAAAGTAATAATAAAGAAAATGTTAGATATACAGTCAATACGATCATCCTCAGCCTCCACATAGAATATCATAATCGGCTAACGAGCAGAAAAATAATTCATCAAATTGGTTAATTTTTTTTGGAAGCCCTCTGCCAGAGTTAGGCCTCTTCAAGAAAGGAGGTTTTTTGCCCATAATTGCCGCGCTGGGCAATCAAGTTGGTAAGATGCTGCTGTCCATCCCCGCCCTTTGCATTTTAGCTACATTGCTGCGGATTGATATACCGCCATCTGTCGGTTCTGGTACCTTACTTACTTCTTACGACACCTAGTGACACTACAGACACCGCTGTGGGAGGTACTATGGTAGTACCTGACGGCAAAAAAAAATTAAAAATAAATTAAGTTAAAGAAAACATGTCGTGTACACATCTTCAAGGTTACCGTATTAATTAATATTAGACACGTATGACAGAAATCTTTTAATATATAAAATAATAATAATAAATTCCCACAACATCTCATACATTGACCTGATACACTGACCTCCGTGGTAAGTCGCTTAAAGCACTTGTGTTACGAATGCCAGACAACAGAGGAATCACAAATATACTACTTAAAAACATATATTTTACACCCATACACAGAGCAAACACAAATATCATCATATAAATATTTGCTCTGGGTGGGAATCGAACCCACGACCCCTGGTGCACAAGACAGGATCACTACCATCTGCGCCATCGGGCCCGTCAATCTGTAAGTGTACATACAATAAATAAATAAGTCAACAAGACATAAAAGAACAATCAATATTAATAGAGATATATTACCAATTACCCAGCTGTCCAAATTTTGTCTTTACTACAGGAGCACTGAGATAGGCGAGTATAAAAGGATTAAACAGTTATTTAAAAAAGAAATATTGTGATACCGAATGAAGCGTAATCTACTGGACTGATTTGTGAGTCTGAACCATCCAGGGCACCACCCAAATGCAAGCAAAAGTCCAATTAAATTGGCCTAGCCGTTTAGGATGAGTTCAGTGACATACACGCGTACAGGTATAATAAAGATAAACTCTTTTCAAACTGATCACACTCTCAAAATAGAGAGATGTTCCGTGGTATGTCTTCGTCTCTTACCGGTGCGTTGTCATCCTCTTACCTCCTAATTAATTCGTAAAAGCGTTTTTTCGCAAAGTGAACTTCTATTGGACATTTTTTCATAGCTGTCTGTATTTTTTCTTTTGCTTATTTTTCGCTTTCATTCAACCGTAATAATTTGGACGAAAAGCAATTAACAGACGTTAAAAATTGTCCATTTAAATAAACGATTTAAAATTGTATCATTCACTTCATCTGTAAATTATAAGATCAAGCCTCTGGTACCAGTATTATGGTGTCTAAATTGTATTCTACGGCTTTCATTGGGCATTTCAGAACAGCTATTATGTATATTTGGTTGGTGCACCCGGTGGTGTTCCTATCTTCTGCGCCAAGGGTCATAAGTTCATTATAATTTTTGGTTTGTTCTTTGTCTAGGTGTTAAGAATTACAGTTGCGATTTAACTGTTATCTGATGTACGGACTACTAATGCTTTAGGTTACTTGTCTCTATTTATTTATTTATTTACCAGACCTGTCCTAACCTATCTCTCCCGAAAATTATTATAGTAATATTCTCAGTGTTTTGACTTTAGGCTGAGAAAGCCTTTGAAATTACTAATTAAAATTACTGAGTGAAATTACTGAGTAAAACTACCGAGTGAAATCACAAAAACTTCTGAAAACGTAAACAAGTGTGATATTAAAAAAAGATATGTATATACAATATACAACAAAATAATAACCAATACAATTTGTTTTTGGTTATCAACAAATAAATAACAAAGAATTCCTTTTGGAACATGTTTTAAATTTACCACATGTTTTCAGTAATCAATGTGAGTACAATCGCTAGAACTGTTTTCATGGTAAATTTGAGCTGATATTTTAAAGATTAATAAATTTATTTAGTTCAAAGTTTCCCGGATTGACTGACTGTATTGTACGTATATTCTATTTTTTAAATGCTTGTTTAAAAAGAAGTCGTAAATTTGTAACGTCTGTTTATGTCATGGCATTCAAGGTATGTCTGGATGAATCTAAAACCACGATTCCTGACCTGACTTGATCTGCAGGAATATCATTTGTCACCAGAACTGGGCTGAACGGAGTAACGTTTTAGAGAGAAAATAAAATCAGGATTAACGTATTGACTTGCATTTTCTAATGTTGCAACAAGGTCATATTTAATGTACACCTTGATCTCATTTACTATTTATTATGGATGACTATTTCTATTTATTATTATTATTTGATGGGCTCGATGGTGCTGATAGTAATATTCCTGTCTTGTGCGCCAAAGGTCGTGGGTTCGGTCCCCTTCCAGGATAAAAATTTATATAATAAAATTATACGTTTGATCTATGTCTGGGTGTTACATGTATGTATTTAAGTAGTATATTGATAATTCGTCTGTTGTCTGATGTCGGCAAATGCTTATCACGGAATGAGGTCAATGTATGAGATGTTGAGAGATTTTATTATTATACATTATTTACTATTATACGCTAATTTTGAACATTCATTATAATCAACTAAATATAAGAATAAATAATTAATTTAAGCAATGAGTTGAAATTTCTTTTAAGCAAGTTTAAGATGGATTTAAATAGCTGGTATGAAAATATTATTCTGAGATATACCTAACGATTAGAGTAAACTATATAGTATATAAAATAATAAGTTTTAATACCATCAATCTGTATATCTGTCAGACTGACTAACTGACTGCCTGACACATTAACGCAGAGCGAGCTAACTATAATGGTTAGAATCGTGATAATGTGCACAGAAGTTAATTTTATAACTTAAGGGAGCACTAAGAAAGAAACTGTTGAAAATTAACCCCCTTAGAGGGTGTAACAAAAGTAAAACGTTGGGATGGATCTTTGTTATTCTTGAACTTATTCAAACCAAATTCACTAAGAAGGTATTTTATTGAATGATATGAAACGCGAACTGCTAATAATTATATAAATTTGTTAGTACACATAATGTGCTCATTGACCTATTTGTTTAAATAACTCTTACAACTAGTTATTAGGTCACCGATCATTTTTGTAAAATTTTAATTAACAAATACATATTCACAGATTTTTATTCTATAATCGGCCTGTGCCGTGCGGTACCGGCTGAATAGAATAGTACCTCCCACTGCACCAGGTGTCGTAAGAGAAGACCACCAGTACCAAAACGGTACCAGAACTGACAGATGGCGGTATATCCATCTAAAATAATAAAGCTCAAATGCATTGGGCAGGGACGGGCAGCAGCATCCCCGTCGCGATAGCTGCGCTCTGCCCTTGCCATCACGCTTGCCCAGCGCGGCAATTATGGGCAATAAACCTCCTTTCTTGGAGAGGTTAATGTCCAGCAGTGGACTTACAATGGCTGGTATGATGATTATAGACCTATTTTTATAAAGTTATATTTCACTTTGGCTTTTTAAATATTACAATTTTCGCGCTACATCAGATAATGTGACAAGTCTTAAATATTTAAGCTCTTACCTTATGCTTATAATTCCTATTCAAACGAAATCTATAATAAACTTAGTTGTACTTGCAATTTTCAGAAAACAGAGTGGATACGGAAAGTTTTCATCTCTCGATCACTTGGAAACTATGAATGCCAATGGAAATATCTTCAACGGGCGAAGTAATTGGTCCAGACAGTTGTGGAAGTTTGCTCCAACTCTCATCGACGGCATTGAAATTGATTTATTCGATAGATATTTCCAATTTGCGAGAGGCCTCCCAATAAACTCAGGTCAGATTATTTTTACCTCCACTCAAATAGAATCTTGTAGCAGCGTAATTACCTTTCCTTGTTCTTACATGTTTGTGACTTATTCGACGCTAACAACTTTTTTACTCATATTTGGCAACATTTCGGCAATGGGAAGCAGTGGATCTGTTTTAACTTTATTATAAATGTGGCCGAGAGTTACCGGCAGAGTAGAATAGTACCTTCAGCAGTTATGGGCAAATTACTCCTTTCTTGTGGAGGTCTACATCCGGTTTTTAATAGTTGTAATAATGATGATGATGACATATTCTTAGCCAAAATGTAATTAGTTGAAATAAAAGTGGCCAAAATTTAAATAAAAAATTACATCGAAACCATATAGCCATTGTTATATACATTCCTGATGAAACCTTTTAGTGACTCCTCATTATTTTGTTCAGAAGTACGAGTATATGCCTGGGTCATAAGAAATCTCATAAAGAAATTTCCAATAGGATCGTTTGTACGCAACTTGCATCCAATTTGACGCTGCGGCTGTAAAGAGATCGTAGCAAGTGTAGATCCATAGACATTTTAATGTGTTTTCTATTTTCAAAGCCAAATTTGTAAACTTTAGCTAAATTTTTCGTATATTTATTATCATTTTTTTATTACAGAATAAAACAGTTAGAAATAGGAGTTTCTTTACACTTATAAATTTTATAAAAAAAAATTATTTAAATCGAAATATAAAAACCCACATCCGAATTTATATTATATTACCTACTAATACCTATTAATAATATCTGGCTACGAGTTTGTTCGCCTTAAAATTGCTTTATATTGCATCCCGCGGGAATTATATAGAGATTAAAAGTAGCGAATATCTTTCCCTAGGGAGTCAACTATGTACATGCTGAACTTTATTAAAACTAATTCTATGGTTAACACACACTTGCACATCTATAATATTGAATATGGAGAGTTAAGATTACACAGTTGCTTTAGCTTATTATTTGATAATTATTTATTTTCTTGTTGTTACTGTATTTTTTACTGTCGGGACTAAATTTGTAACGAACGGGAGGGAATAGGAAAAATCGTATCAGCTAATGCTTGTTTGCGCTGGGTTATAGCTGGTTTATAGGTTACAGATACAAAAATATTAATAAATTCCCCACGGTATCGGAATCAACGGGATATTTTTTATGTTTCCGGACGAAGTAGGGGTAATCGCTCCAGAGGTAAGGTTTATGTTGCAGCACGATTTATATTATATATCATTATATTGTATGTAACGATCAGATAGACATATTTTTGTAATTATATTAGTTTAGAAGTGAAAGACGTGATATCTTTTAAGTTCATCAAAAGTATATAGATCATTTTAGAAGTTGTCGCTCAGTCGTTAAATGTTGACCATAATTCATTGAATTCTGCAAAAACATATTAAACACATTACTTGCTTGACGGTTCATTTTAATTTCATTCGATGATGGGCCTGGTGGTGCAGATAGTAGTGATCCTGTCTTGTGCGCCTTTGGTTGCAGGCTCGATTCCCACTCAGAATAAATATTTATATAATGATATTTATGTTTGTTCTGTGTCTGGGTGTTAAATATTTATGCTAATTATTAAAGCAGTATATTTGTGATTCCTTTGCTATCTGATGTCCGTAACAGCTTTAAGCAGTTTATCACAGAATCGGGTCAATTTATTAAATATTTTAGGAATTTATTTGTTCCATTAGTAGGTATGTGCCATTTATACAGTATCCGTATTGGTAATTTTATTGTAGTTCTTTTGCATTTTATATAAAAGAAACAACTTTATTCATTTCTTCTCTACAACAACTCTAACTGTTCAAATTGCACGTGTATCCGTTCGCGCCATTTCCATTAAAGGAATATTATTCGCTTCACTTATTAATATATAGATTAATACATAGACAGTGCATATTTCGTAGGTCTGGGTAAGTCAATTAGTCAATTAAATTTGCCTGGTTCGGCACATCAGACACCTCTCACGACACTTAGTACAGGGAGAGGTACAATTCAGCCGGTATCTCTCAGAACATAAAATTTGATAATGCGTGTCTTGCACACTTGCTGGCATTCTCACAGCTATCATAGTGCACGAACAAGCCTATACATAATAAATGTGCGGCCTTTGTGAGGGGTAAAAACGGGGAGACGGTTAGCAGTGACATATGTCACTATCGTTGCGTTACAAATGGCGCGGATGGAAATGTACATGTTATTATATGTAAAAAGATTTTACCAAACTAAATAAAAGATATATAAACTTCAGACACCGACTAATGCTGTGGTCCAAAGATCAACATTCTTCATTATCAAGTCTAACTTAGTTTCATCTTGTGACTAGAATTACTTTTTAAAATTTGCAACCTCAAAGTCAGCAGATTTTTTAGAACAAATAACATTTTTCAATTGTCAACATCATCAGCATAGCAACTTTAAAAACGTCCACGTGAAAAGGAGAAATGCTTCTGCCCATCCCCACCCTGTTGAATTTGAGCTATTCTATTTGAGGTGGGTATACTGCCACCCGTTGGTTCCGGTTCCTCAGTTACTTATTACGATACCTTGTATATGGAGAGGTACAATTCTACTCTGGCGGCACCTCACGCTATGCTACTTAACCCATGATCATACTCTTCGTACGTCTAATGCATTTTTATTTCTCATTCCTTGTGACCTTTTGAATGCTATTTATTCTAATTTCAACAGCTCAAAAGCAGATCAACGGATTTTTGTATCCCACATTTATTTTAATATAATCTTCTAAGTAACCAATTTGTTATAACTGTTTTATTTTGAGAAAAACAATTTTTAATTCCACACGTATAAAAGGTCAAAGTTACCTTCCTATACTTACAAACGTACTTATTTCGATTTCAATATTATTCATTAAAATGAATAAAAAAGTATTTATGTGTATATTATAATAATTTTTTTATAAAAAAAACAAAATCAAACATGCAAAATCAAGCTAATTAAATCTTTATTATTTCAAGAATTTTCAGCACAATTTATAGAGTAAATCGACTAAAAATTATGTAATTACATAATAATTTTCTGTTTTAAACCTTAACACTGGTAAAAACCAGACTTGCCGTAGTACATGTCTGCCTAATACTAGTGTTCACTAGTTCTCTACTAGAGTTTATTTATTAGCTGGACGCGCGGGAGGTAACCACTGATAATACTGCAAATAATATGATGCGAGTTTTTCCTTTAAGTGCGTCCAACGGCTTACCCGATAATAAACGCCCGCCGGCGTTAGAGCCCGCGACATACGTCACTGTCGGCCGTAGACCGGCGAGCGATTCGTAAACCCGAATGAAGGGTTCACTTGTCATCCATTAGCAGATCTAATGTAATGTAAGTCCCCCAGGAAAAAGTAATATCTCTCGCGTTTTTTAGACGATGGGCGGCCGTAGTTTTTTAGTGTTATGGGTGAAATTGCGAGTGATAACGAGCTATGCCCAGACATGACGTTTGCTAAGTCGATCGGCTGAAAAATCAATTGTAAAATGATAGATTTGGAACAGTTAATGTTCTCATCAGTTTATTTGCTTTTGGTTCTAGCCCCGGGAGAAATAATCTAACGATTATCAGTTCTGCGTTCTATATAGTCTTGCTTATCTATCTAATTTTGAAAAATTGACGGGCCCGATGGCGCAGATGGTAGTGATCCTGTCTTGTGCACCAGGGGTCGTGGGTTCGATTCCCACCCAGAGCAAATACTTATATGATGATATTTGTGTTTGCTCTGTGTATGGGTGTAAAATATATGTATTTAAGTAGTATATTTGTGATACCTCTGTTGTCTGGCGTCCGTAACACAAGTGCTTTAAGCGACTTACCACGGAGTCAGGTCAATGTATGAGATGTTGTGGGAATTTATTATCATTATTATTATTAAATTGGTTTAAAATATCTTTGTAATAAT